>CANNZV010000075.1:0-14202 GCA_947561585.1 Caprella mutica | reverse complement strand
CTATGGACAAGACCCAAAATGAAAAAGGCATTAGATGTACACAGAATTACATGAAAACAAACTTCCTACTTGTTCTTTTAACAGATGAGGAAAGAGCCACACTTGATTGTCTGGATGGATGGGTTAAAGTTTGGATCCTACTGGAGCTGTTTATCCACACTGGTTTCGTCGTCAACAAGGAGGCTGTGGCTTTATGTTTTAAGCGGGCATCATTGTTGAAACGTTAATTGGCCCTCTCCGAGTACCAGAGGGTGTAAACCTAACAATCCAATCCTACATTGCCTCTTTTGTTGAGTACTTGTTCCCTTGGCCTAATAGTTTGCAATTACCTCGTTGGCAAAAGATGATTTTATTGTATTACTTCGAAAAATCTCATGCTTGAAGGGTTACAACTTCTTTCCTCACATCTCTGGGCATCAAGTGAGAGACTTACATGACTTGATTGCCCTGTTCTCCGGTCTTAAGCCCCATTGAACATTTCTGACCGTTTCATTTGAGACATTACATCAGGACTGTTTTGACGTAAAACCAATGACAGCCTTGTCAAAAATGGAGGCACTAGTATCATTTAGCTGCCTTATGACCTGCCTGCGTATTTTTCGCATATTTCGAGGGGAAATTCTTTTTCTCTTACCCTCATCTCTCCTTGGGTTTGTGTCGGGATTTTCCACAAAATAAACTAATGTTCTCTTATCCCTTGCAAGTTATAAAGCTAAATATAGAAGAGTCCTCCCTTCTGCAGGACCTGCTACAATTTTTACCCTCTCGGTAGAAGTTAATCGCCCATTTTTTGGCTTTTTCACAGAGCTGCAATAAAGCGATGGACAGTTAAAATGCCTTCAAAATACATAAACGTTCATAACTTTCCAATTTTCTCATGGATTCAAAAAAATTTTCAGCAAGATACTAACATAGAAGCAATCTTCCAGTGACCAAAGTTTCACTACTGTGCGATCAATATTATTGAAATTATTCACAAAATAGTGATCTGCAATAAAGCGATGGACGCAGTTTATACCCAATAATTAATACATTTATAGGGGACTACGGAAGTTGTAAAGGTACGATCGGGCATTGACACGCTAGTGCGATTGTACAATGGATCAACGTAAAGTAAGCGATATTGGAACATCGGTTGTTGAACATGTTCCTCCAGTACCGTGAAAATGAAATGGAAAACCAAGTAAGTGATTTTTAGATGACCAGTGCATTTATTGTTATGAATCTATTCTAAACTGCTTATTGTGAATAAACCCCTTTGGTGAATGGAAGAGAAGGGGGGGTGGCGTCCCTTGGGACTCAAACTGTTGTAATTTGGATTATGTATTGTCTATTTTATGTTAATCATGTTTATAGTGTTTTTAACTCTCCAAGCAGTTTTAGAGGAAAGCGATAGGGTTATGCTCTACAATTACGTACGAGGTCTTAGATTTTGTGTTATGTAGGCTCGTAGACTTCATTTACTACATATTACCTCTTCATTTCCCTCTTCCATCCTTGAGTGCAGCCACCGGTGCTTGCGACTATTTTTGTCACATTCCTCGGTAAGTGACAGCATTCACGGAGTAGCTTTTCAGCATCCATGAGCGTCGTGACTTTGTCCATGGAGCCACTTTCCTTTCTGACAGCTTCTTCCAGTCCCTTCTAATTAATTTACTTTTGACGTCAGCGACATGGCCTTTGGTTCCGAAGCAGACGTTAAACCTATACTAACTAAACGTAAATAATTAAAAGTTGATGGGCTATTTAACATGTTCCATTTTAGAGTAAATTCTGTGTTATCGGACGGTGCAACATTTTCGAATATGTAAGATATAAATATGTATTAATTATCATTATTCAATTCTTACTTAAATTGGTATCCATATGATACCAGTACGTAAAATACAAGTTTAGAAATAAAAATCAATACCTAAATAATTTTTCTACGTAAAATGCAGAACCCCACATCCGATAACTCGAGCTGTCACCTAGTGCCAAAAGCTGCAAATGAGACGATTAAAATTCAGTGATTCACATTATAGATAATTAAACTTAAAGTTGTAATCGGACTCATTAAATCTATATATAATGATCATTATTTAACTTTTATTTCAATTGGTACCGTACCTTCAGCTATTAAATTATATTGTAGTTAAATAATAATAAATATATTTTCCTTTATCACGTGTTCGAAAATATAGACCCTATTAATAACTTGGAACATATAAAAATATTTCACAGAGCAAAAATTCCTGTTTATTCAATGAAACACAATTATATAAGTCAAAATATCAAACTAATTACTCAACTATTATGACCTATATTTACTGAGTGAGAGTTAAGCTATGGTCAAATTTTAAGTAATGCATTCATTACTTTGAACTTTTATCACACAGCTTTTATCTGTATTCTAAGTCGTGGCCTCAAAACATTTTATTTAATTTGAACTCAAAGAGAACGAAATTTTTATGGAGTTACAATTATATAAAAATTTGACCAACTCATTATTATTTGTAATAAGAATAAGTTGTGATTTTGGTTATAAAAGCGGTTCTTGCCTGCATTGTTCTATTCACTTTAAAAATATCTTCAAGTATCTCCGAGTCGTTTAATATCAATTTTTTTTAGGTAAGTGCAACCACGGTGGCAAAGTTACAGAGGTACAGGCACGAGGACGGATGGACCCACGATCGATACCCGGACATATCACTTCATATCTTCCCATTTAATTTATAAATAATATTATGTAACATTAATCAAATTGATAAGCATCTAAACGAACAGTATGTTATATCAATGAAAGTAAGTTTTTTAATTTATTTATTTCTTGGATGCAAGTGGATATCGTTTCGAAGCATATTAGATATATAATTAGGCTTCTGTTCGATGCAGAATCCCTATGTATGCTGGATGACGTAATTTATCTTTCTATTCAACGCTGTTAGAACGGTATCGCCTTGATCCAAATATACTTGATATGATGCGGTTTAGCGGTGCCAACGGATATCGGATTGATGTCTACTTGATGTCACCATGTCTAATTTGTTACTGGTATTCGATGTCGGAAGAGAGGTTATACAGAGTCGTTTAGACATCGAATAGATACATTCATGTTTGCTGGGTTATTTCTACTTCGCTGTTATTACCATTTGTAATAAGACTGAGTTGTGATTTTTAAAATAAAAGCGGTGCCTACCAGTACAGTTAGGCCCCGCTTTAATTACAAAATCATGACTCAGTTTAATTACCAAACGGTAATTAAAGCTAGGAAAAGTAACAAGGAATATATATTTATAATTGTCACTCCTTGAATATGCATCTCATTTAGTCATTTTCTATATGAGTTATAATGAAAGAAAATTTGTTTTGGCGTTACAATTCTAAGTAAGCCTATTATTAAACAGTGTTTCAGTGTTTGTGACTGTGATGAAAGTTTAAGGTTGTGAATTTATGAAAGGTTTTAAAATCCATCCATAGATAACTCTCACTCAGTATAGGTTAGTAATAAATAGATACCTACTTGGATTTTTATAATTATTGTGTTTTATTGAACAAACAGACATTTTATGCTCTATGAAATATTTTAGGTAGTAGAGTACTAAGTTCCAAGTTATTGGTTGGTTTTACAATTTCGGACACGTCAGAATAGAAAATATCATAATTATTATTTAACTTCTATTCTAATTGGTATCATGGATACCAATTGAAAATAAAAGTTGAATTTTAGCGGGACATGTTGAATTTCTGAACCAACTTCTTCTAATAACCTTGAAATAAAAATAATCACGAAAAACTTGTCTCCGTTTTCTATGTCTACGAACGGTAATCATTTCGAGATATATCTCAAAATAATTAACACTTTTAATAAAGCTTAGGCCTGAGTGTATATAATTTTTTTTTTTTATTCCGATGTATCCAGATTGGCAGAGTGGTGGCGATCCAGAGCCCAGAACTGCATGGCCCAGGTTCGATACCCAGACACATCACATCATTTCTCCCCATTTATTTGTATATATAACATTAATAAAATTGATATGCCCCCAAATGTCAATTGCAATCTATGTAATAAAGTAGATGAAGGTAAGAAATACAGTTCGATATTTTTACTTTCTTCGGAAAATGTATCTTCAATATAGATATATACTTGACATCGAATTTGCTGTCTATTTCGTTACTAAAACGCTTTCGTTTCTATGCGTCATTTAGGAAGAGTTTTGATACAGTATAATGGTATCAACAATCCATCGAAACAGTTTCCAAATATCTTCAATTCTGATATGTTTTAAAATCGCATTTGGTGTCTTTTCCATTACTAAAAGGATTTCGTTTATATCTCTTTTTTATTTATTTGAGTGTTGCATCGCTAATCTAAAAATGTATCTAAAGAAACGAATCGATCCCTCTGATCGATTTGTTTCTTTTTTCTACATCGAAAGTGTAGAGCACGTTGTATCGTTTAGAAATATAATTGACACGACTATGTTTGCTGGGTAGTTTTCTGCATGTTGGTTGAGATGAATTACTGTTTTTATAAATTATATTTTAATTCCTGGTATAGGGTAAGAACCGCATTATCGGACATTTTCGACAGGCCTCAAGAATATGATTGTCACGTGAGCACCATACGTCTAATTGCACTCTGATAGTTGCAATGTAAACAATTCGAATTTTTCTATATGAAAAAATGCTACATAAAAATCAAATTTCATCATGCATTGGGAATATGATATCTTTTAAATGATTTTAATAATAGGAAGAAAATCACCTTTTCGGACAAGAATCGAATTGAATTCAAATTTTCGGACACGTTATAATTCATTTTTTTTAGTAGGGGTTTATCGTCTGCTTCGGAACCAAAGGTCATATCGCTGACGTCAAAAGCAAATTAAATACAAGGGGCTGGAAGAAGCAGTCAGAGAGGAAAGTGGCTCCATGAACAAAGTCACTTACCACCGTCGGTGACAAAGCTCATGGATGCAGAAAAGCTACTCCGTGAATGCAGTCACTTACCAGGGAATGTGACGAAGAGGGACACAAGCACCGGTGGCTTCACTCACGGATGGAAGAGGAAAATAAAGAGGTGACAGAAAACGAAGCCTACGAGCCTACCTAACACAAAATCTAAGACCTCGCAGTTGAAGAGCATAACCCTATCGCTATCCTCTTAAACTGCAAGTAACGTTAAAAAATGATAAACATGGTAAAAATGAAAGAAGACAATCCATAATCCAAATTACAACAGTTCGGGGCCCAAGGGACGCCACCCCCCTTCTCTTCCATTCACCACAGACAGCTTCAGGATAGAGCCCCTGGGGGTATAATTCATTTTAAATAAATGTAAAGAGAACTAATCATAATTACAATTATGATTTGTAATTATGATTTTATGGAAACAAAATATGACCTTATGCAAATTTGCGAAGGTAATAACAGATGATCTATGAAATGACATATTTTTCTGACAGATAATATATTTGTGGTTCATAATTCATAAGAGTAGCTACATTTTATTTTCATGTTTCGGATTCTTATAAAAAAAATAATACTAACATTGTTAAATTTATATGACTAATAAATCCATTTGTAAATTGTTTTAGGTTTGAAAAGAACACAAATTATAAATAGCATAAAGTTATGATTTTATAATTTAAAAAATTACATCCCGTCCCGTTCATAGAGAGAATAAAAAAATATGGAATACTATTGTAATAATATGTAAGAAGTAGAAACTATCTTATTAAGGTACAAAAAATAACATTCCGTTTCATTCAAATGATAAGAATAAAAAAAATACACATTATCTATTCCATTAAAATAATTCAACATCCTATAGAAAAAAAATTCTAAGGAACATTATCAGTGGAAAATACTAAAATATCTTTGATTTCTTAGTGATAGTTTTAGACATCTTATGTTTTAGACACACTTTGCACTGGAAATACAATGCATTCAGCTCCTCATCGTCCATTGAACTGAAATCTACAGAGACACTCCTTGTGGAACCACCTATGGCAGTACTCGCAACCAATCGAAGCTCCTGGTTCATTCTGTCTACTATCTCCTCCGCAAGCACCACACGCCTCTTCGTCCAAATCTATTATGATATCTTCCTCATCATCATATTGAATACTTTCATCTGAAGAAAGACTTAAATCTGAATTAAAATTTCTTTTTACTGACTTCATCTTTTCTTTTTTATGTTTTTTTACGTTCATGTTCCTCTTGTCTTGATTTCTTTTGATTTTCTTTGTCTTCCTTATCCTTTTGTTTTCTCTCCATGAAGGCAATGTACTCGGCACCACTAATTGCACACACAGAGAACGGTTTTGTTAAATTTACAAAACGTATTTTGTCGATAACATTTGGTTATGGTAATGGAAAATTTTTGTTATATTAACCATCAATTGAGTTAAATCAGCAATAAAATATTATTCAAAGATTTCTTCACTACAACAAAATATTTTTTCAAGTTAACAGTACAATTTTTGTTGTGGAATATTGTTAAGGTTACTAAAAAAGGTTTGTTCATATTAACTTAAATATTGCTATGATAACAATAAAATATTGTTAAATGTTTTTTTATTTATAACAAAATGTTTTTGTAGTAGTAACTGAAAAATTTAGTTAAAATATAGCATTGTTGTTTAACAAAATACCTTTGTCTTTATAAATAATAATTTTGCTACAATAATATTATATTTTTGTTGATATATTTTTTACTATTAACAATATTATATTGTCATTAGTAATAATTATCTGACATTTCTTTTTGTTATTAGGCTTCATATAAATTTCAAGTTACCATAATATGTATTCATTGTTCGTACAGAATCAATATATATATAAATTTATACGTGTTTCTTGAGTGCTATTTTGCATCGATATTCCTACGTATGTCCCACGCGTGATGTCCCTCGTCTGTTTTACGCGGGAAAAAGTAATGCCAGTCTAGTCCAGTCCAGTATCTTGTTGGGTATAGGCTTTTCAATGCATTGAGTCTTGGGGCAAATCTTAATGGTAAAAATATTTATTACAGATAGCACCTTTTTACAGAGTAGAACCAGGGCCAGGGCCTCCCTGATCTTTGCATTCAGGAAAAAAAATGAAAATATAACTCAATATAAATGGAAATCAGTAAAACTAGGCCCCATGAAGAAGATACTCAGGTGGCAACTATAAGGCCCGAGAAAGCACAAGGCTTCGAGGGCATTCAAGCTGACATAGAAAATACAAAATACACTGTGACGTATTTTAAGGAAATATCAAAACATACATTTTATAGTACAATTCAACAATATAGAGTATGAACAAATTAATGTAGCTATTTAAAATTAAAATCAGATTACATATTGGTTGAGCTTAGCCAGAGTTTAAATTTAGTCTTGAAGGTATAAACTTTATTACTCATCTTCAAATCGTCAGGTATTAAGTTCCATAGCTTGGAGGCAGAGTAAATAACATTAGATTTTGAAGTTTCACATCTATAGCGGGGTAAATTAATGTCATTGCTAGTTCTCACTGCGTAAGCATGACGATTACAATTATTAGACACATAGTTACAGAGAGCTTCATCATATCCTACGTCATTAATCGCTCTGAACATATAAAGACCAAGACTATACTTGAATACAAGACCTATCTTTAGACCTTTAATATTGATACATATTGCAGCAAGTTCATTCCAAAGCCTTATTTACGTATCATAACTACGTAAGTAATGATACACACTAGTAGGTATCTATGTAGGTATTGATTGATAACACCTAGTAAGAAACTAGGTAGGTAGGAGGGAATTGATAAATATTAATAGATAGCTGTTTTAAAAATATTCAATTTGAATGTTCTTTTGCTTGTCATTATAAAAAAGAAAAGATACGAAATCAATAGAATATTGAATAATATTTATTTATAATAACTTTAAAAGGCATGCATGTTTTCATGTTGCTTATAGTTCATTCCAATCCTACTTCTACCATATCCAGGATGGCTGAGAGGTTAGCGCCGCAGACTGGTGATTGGAGATCGTCGGTTCGAGTCCTGAATGTACCACTGCATTTCTATGTTCATTTATTCCCATTTAATTTGTGTATAACCACATGTAACATTAAAATAAATGATATACAGCCAATGCACTATATGCAATATAATAAGAAACAGTAATTAAAACAGCATAATCTATTTTTTCACTTAAAATAACAAAATGATTTTGTTATTACAAAAAATTATTTGTGTTGCTTTAATTATACTTTTTGTTGACGTAACAAAATACATTTTTTGAAGTAACAGTATTGTGGTGTTACTATAACAAATAAGCTCTAGTTACTGTTACCTTAAAAATTCTAGTGTAACTATAACAAAAAAACCTTAACAAAAATATATATTTACTGTAACAAAATTATTTTGATGGCTCATAGCTGACTAACTTATTTTGTTGATACAACCAAAAACCTACTTTTTTTGTTGTACCAACAAAACCGTTCTCTGTGTGCAGGTGGTATTTTCGTTTTTTTAATAATCTTTTTAGTTAGAATCAGATTTTCAGACATTCTTAAATGTTTTCCAAAGGGTGATTCTTTCTCCCATGCAGTATAATATTTTGGTGGAGACATTTCCAACCTGTTTTCTACTGCTGACAGCTCAGCAATACTTTGGCTATATCTGTTTTCCACAGATTGTAAACCAGAAGGACCAACAACTGGGGAAGAAGCTCGAGGATTGTGTTCACCGATGGTGATGGTTTGGCATATGGGGATGATTGCGTCATCATGGTTTGCATTTTCAATAGAGCTTGGAAATTCAATGATATTTTCTTCTCTTCTTTCATTGCCATGATAATCTCCAGAAACTCTATTTGTTGAAGATGTTTCGATTGATTGGTGGTTACCTGCATTAGCCATTAGTTGAAGATTTTTTGTAGACTTGGTATAGCTGATTTTCATAGCTTGCATTTATAATATTATATCCTTCAGAGAACCGACGTTCGAATAGTTCCCGTGATTCAGAACTTATGGTTTCTGTCAGTTTCAGAAACGAACGTGCTTCACCAACTTGCTGCTCGTAAGATATGCTATTGGTGGTCCGAGCCACATTTGTAGCATCAATCGTATTAATCAATTTTGTGCAGTCAATTGCACTTGGATTGTAAGTTAATATACTTGTCTTTCTGAATCCGGAGATTTACATTGTTAGGTCCTGACTCAGCGATCTTCCATGCTTCATCGAACACAGTGAAGAAGTGTCATCTATTCATAGGGAGATTGTTCTTCAATTTGAAATTAGTCAAGGCTTTATTCCAAAAGAGTTTTAGTGGTCCATATATGCTCACGTCCAAGGGTTGCATAATATGAGTCGCATGAGCTGGGAAGCAGTGAAGAATCACGTCATTTTTCTTGCATAATTCACCAATAGAAAGGTTGATGTGAGATGAATGTCTGTCCAACAGTACAAATATTGGGAATTGAATTCCCTCCCCTATCCTTGACAGCTGGAATGAACTTGGAAGAAAACCATCCAAAAAACTTTTCTGAATCCATCCAGCCATTTTTTGTCACTCCAATGTCATAGTTACTTGGATTCACGTTCTTGAAATTATATATTGGCCGAACTCCTGGGAAAAGAACAAAAGGTTTCTAAAAATGTCCATCAGCAGATACACACCCTAGAACAGTTTATCTGTTCTCTATTTTCAGTTGATACATTGTACACATTCTTGCATCCTTTCTCCGCAAGTACCCTCAGTTTATTAGAGCCTCCTAAAGGAAACCCTGACTCATCTAAATTAAATACACGGTTTGCGTTTTCAGATGTAAGAAATCTTTCAGCATCAATTCCATGTTCAGAAGAAAGATAATATTCGAACGTGTCAAGCCATTCTTCCAGTGACTCCTTGGTCACTCTTTGGCGCATGTGACCAATGTGTTCCGGCATTCTATCTGATATATTTGGATGGCGGGATATGAAGCGCTGCACCCAACTCTTGGATGGCTCATTGTTTATAAAAAGCCTATCTTCTTCAACAATAACATTTCCAGCTTTAGCTGCATCCTCTTCCTCTTTTTGTAGCACATCTTTAATTGTTTTTCTTACGTCTTCTCTACTTGCCCCATTGCCAATTTTAGACCGGTATATTAAGAAATTAACTAGCTGCTCTTCTTGTGACGCTGAAAGCTTACACTTTCTTCCTATAATAAACAGGATGGAAACAATTAATATGCATACTCTATTATTTTTAACTTTTTATTGTAGCCTAGGTACATTAATTTCATTTTACGAACCTGGCTTCATCAGTCCACTAGTATAACGACCCGAAACACGATCTCCAAGGGTAGAAACAGGGATATTATACTTACCCAACAAACATATGAATGTCGATTCGATGCCGTTTGCTGTCGAATTCGCAGCGCTAACGGTGGGTATCGACTTAGTAACCATTTCGACTCATAGTAGATATCATAATGTCTGTTTCTAAATGATATCTGGATTTACACTTCGGGTAGAAACACGAAAACCGATACTTGGTTCTAACAGCATCATCTTGACGTCATATCTGAATTTATACTTCGACCAGAAGTGCGAAAACAGATACGTAGTTTTAAAAAAATCGTTTCAAATTTGGAAATTCATTATCTTATCTTCCTGTTTTATAATACGTGTAGAAATGTAGAAATTATTTATATTCAATTGGATTGTACCTTTCTATGTAACGTACGTAGTGCTCCCTTTAAACTATACCCAATAATTAATACGCTTATAGGGGACTACGGCAGTTGTAAAGGTACGATCGGGCAGTGGCACGCTAGTGCCATTGTTCAATTGATCAACGTAAAGTAAGCAATATTGGAACATCGGTTGTTGAACAGTGTTCCTTCAGTACCGTGAAAATGAAATGGATAACCAATCAAATGATGAATCTATTCTAAACTGCTTATTGTAAATAAGCCATGAAGGGTTCCTGAAGCTGTCTTTGGTGAATAGAAGAGAAGTGGGGTGGCGTCCCTTGGGAACCAAAACTGTTGTAATTTGAATTATGTATTGTCTATTTTATGTTTACCATCTGTATAGTGTTTTTAACTCTCCATGCAGTTTTAGAGGATAGCGCTAGGGTTACGCTCCACAATTACGTACGAGGTCTAAGATTTTGTGTTAAGTAGGCTCGTAGACTTCATTTACTATTACCTCTTCATTACCCTCTTCCATCCTTGAGTGCAGCCACCGGTGCTTGTGACCATTTTTGTCACATCCTCGGTAAGTGACAACATTCACGGAGTAGCTTTTCAGCATCCATGAGCGTCGTGACTTTGTCCATGGAGCCACTTTCCTTTCTGACTGCTTCTTTCAGTCCCTTGTATTTCATTTCCTTTTGACGTCAGCGACATGGCCTTTGGTTCAGAAGAGCAGACGTTAAACCTCTACTGAACGTAGAGGCTATTTAACACGTTCCATTTTAGAGTAAATTCTATGTTATCGGATGGTTCCACATTTTCGAATATGTAAGAAATAAATATAATAATTATCATTATTTTATTCTTACTTAAATTGGCATCCATGATACTTATCAGTACGTAAAATACAAGTTTAGAAATAAAAATCATTGCATAAATAATTTCTCTACGTAAATTATGCGGAACCCCATATCCGATTCTTTGAGCTTTCACCTAGTGTCAAAAGCTGCAAATGAGACGATTAAAATTCAGTGAATCACATTATAGATAATTAAACTTAAAGTGGTAATCGGACTCAATAAATCTATATCTAATAATCATTATTTAACTTTTATTTCAATTGGTATCATATCTTCAGCTATTATGTTACTAATTAAATAATAGTTAAATAATAATTATTATATTTTCCTTTTTCACGTGTTCGAAAATATAGACCCTATTAATAACTTGGAACATATACCGTATTGCTAAAATTATTTCACAGAACAAAAAATTCCTCTTTTATATAACAAAATTATATAAGTCAAAATGTCAAACTAATTACTAAACTATTATGACCTTTATTTACCGAATGAGAGTTAGTAAATGGTTAAATTTTAATTAATGCATTCATTACTTTGAACTTTCATCACAGAGCTTTCATCTGTATTCTAAGTCGTGGCCTCAAAACATTTTCTTTAATTTGAACTCATAGAGAACGAAATTTTTAAGGAGTTACAATTATATAAAAATTTGACCAACTCATTACTATTTGAAATAAGAATAAGTGTGATTTTGGTTATAAAAGCGGTGCTTGCCTGTATTGTTCTATTCACTTTAAAATTTCTTTAAGTATCTTCGGGTCCGTTAATATAAAAAAAAAATTGCAGTAAAAGGTATCCACGGTGGCAAAGTGGCAGAGTTGCTGGAACGAGGACGGAGAGACCCACGAACGATTCCTGGACATATCACATCATTTCTTTCCATTTAATTTATATATAACATTATGTAACATAAATCAAATTGATATGCACCTAAACGTACAGTACGTTATATCAATGAAGTAAAAGTTTTCAATTTTAATTAATTAATTTATTGGATGCAAGTGGATATCGTTTCGAAGCATATTAGATATATAATTAGGCGTCTGTTCGATGCAGAATCCCTATGCATGTTAGATGTCGTAATTTATCTTCATATTCAACGCTGTTTTAACGGTATCGCATCGATGCCAAATATACTTAATATGATGCGGTTTAGCGGTGCAAACGGATATCGGATTGATGTCTACTTGATGTCACCATGTCTAATTTGTTACTGGTATTCGATGTCGGAATAGAGGTTATACAGAGTCGTTTAGACATCGAATAGATACATTCATGTTTGCTGGGTAACTACTGCTTCTCGAATAGATATAATTTTATTTCGAATTTCAGCAACTGCAGTTGTCATATCTAAATTTTTGTATTGTTTAATTTTCTTCTTAGGGGACATTTTGCTGGAATTTTGATATATTTATGTAATACTGAATCAGGTAGATGACACCAAATGTAATTGAATGATGCCAAATGTAATTATTAAATGACAACTCTAAGAAATTAAACTAGGTAGTATTTTTTACTATTTTATCAGAGCGATCGTTATATAGAACCTTGCGCTACAAGAGTCTTCAAACTGAATCTAATAGTTAACATTTTTAATTTTGGGTTAACTCCATGGCAGGATAAATCAAGAATTATATATTGAATAATAATAACAACAACTATTTAAGGCATTAGTGATATGATGAAACAACTGTATAATTATGAATCATATATTTATGACAAATTCAATTCTCCTGACTAACCTGTCTGAAGAATCGAATTTTCGTTTGTTAAATAATCGATTCGTCGGACAGTTGTCCGAAATAGTGAATATTCAGGTATTTTGAATCGATTCATCTGACAATATTTTTCAGAAGCTAGAGTTAAGATGATGATGAAAACATCATCGCCAAATGTAGCAGGACTCATAATGTAAACATTAACACTTATCCAATCGGTCTAGAGCAGTTAGGTCGTAAGTTACGTTTGTTGCAAATTACGTCACTTTTTATAACATCTTGTGTTTAAAAATGATATGAATGGGATTCAAAATAACTAATTGTCTATTATTTCTCTGCATTGTCAATGATCTTCACGAAATTGAAATACATTGTACATGGTATATATAGCAGCCAATTTATCCTTCGCTTGGTCACATTAAGTTTAATATACAGGATATTTTGGCGGTTGTCCGATTTGTCCGATATTTCGATTCGTCCGATAATTCGGTTCTTACCCTAAATGCAAAATGAAACTAAATATGATATCAAATAAATCTTGAAGATATACCTACTCTATCATGTGATTTTTATTTCATTTTTCAAAGTGAACTACTTTTTGAGTTATAAGCGTATATTTCCAACCCTCTTTTTTGTGTCACGCTGTATAACCTTCCGCAAGATTGCGAAGGTAAACATGCAATAATTAAAATTTATCTATCATATTTTATGTTAAAATACTTTATATGAAATAAATTAGACGAAAGAAGTGTATATCTTTCAGAAACAGTTGCTACCAACTCTTCCTTTCAGTCTCTTACTAATTTTAAACACTCGATCGTCTCGCAGTCGAAATTTCAGGAACTTCCTCGAGTTTAGTCGAGCGATATAGATGCATTGGGTTAGGACCGTTAGGTTAGGTGTTTCTACTGTTTGAATATTGTAGATGTATTGTATTGGGTTAGGTGGTCGTTTATCTTCTGTTTGAATATTCTTTTG
>CANNZV010000074.1:860410-896064 GCA_947561585.1 Caprella mutica | reverse complement strand
CACTGTGATGATGTACTATCAGAGAAAAGAGTCACTGTGATGATGTACTATCAGAGAAAAGAGTCACTGTGATGATGTACTACCAGAGAAAAGAGTCACTGTGATGATGTACTATCAGAGAAAAGAGTCACTGTGATGATGTACTACCAGAGAAAAGAGTCACTGTGATGATGTACTATCAGAGAAAAGAGTCACTGTGATGATGTACTATCAGAGAAAAGAGTCACTGTGATGATGTACTATCGGAGAAAAGAGTCACTGTGATGATGTACTATCAGAGAAAAGAGTCACTGTGATGATGTACTATCAGAGAAAAGAGTCACTGTGATGATGTACTATCAGAGAAAAGAGTCACTGTGATGATGTACTATCAGAGAAAAGAGTCACTGTGATGATGTACTATCAGAGAAAAGAGTCACTGTGATGATGTACTATCAGAGAAAAGAGTCACTGTGATGATGTACTATCGGAGAAAAGAGTCACTGTGATGATGTACTATCAGAGAAAAGAGTCACTGTGATGATGTACTATCAGAGAAAAGAGTCACTGTGATGATGTACTATCAGAGAAAAGAGTCACTGTGATGATGTACTATCAGAGAAAAGAGTCACTGTGATGATGTACTATCAGAGAAAAGAGTCACTGTGATGATGTACTATCAGAGAAAAGAGTCACTGTGATGATGTACTATCAGAGAAGAAAAAGTCTGAAAGACTACATAACTGTCTCCATCCTCTGTAAGATAGATATCGAACTTAACAAGGAATTTACCTAACTATCTGAACAATACTTTATGTTGGTGATAGATATTTCTAGTGGTATCTTAAGTAGACTGTTTGTAAATATCTTGCTAAAGTTCACTGCAGTTCCATTAGCTTCGTCACCAGTCCATTTAGATGCTAATGCGCCTCAGAAAGTCATCAGACATCAAAGTGTTCTGTTGTTTTCTGTTTCTAGTCCACAAATGGAGCACTATAGCCCCAAGCTACTCACTATAGCCCCAAGCTACTCACTGCTTCGACGCTTCTGAAATTGAATTTGTTGCGCCAGATTGCTTCTTTGATCTTGGAGAGAAAAGCGCCTCCTTCTGAAACATGGCAACTGGGGGCTATAGGACTTTTTCTTCGCAGACTATTCCCCACCGGACTTTTCCTAGCTGAATTTTCCCCACCGGACTATTCCCCGTTTTGAGTTTTCTCTGCCGGACTTTCCTCCGTTGGACTTTTCCCCGCCGATTGATATAACAGTATTTTTGGATATTAAGGTGTAATTTTGATTAAAAAAAAAACATTTTATTAATAAAAGACACATTTTATTAACAGACTTACACAGCAGTACAGTTCATCGTATGTGCCCATATTGGTCGTTTTTATTTTAAGGCTGTAGGTACCTTCGTAAATGTGCATATAATTAAGATATGTATGTATTTACATAATATTGGTTAAACCATTGTAAGTTTTTACGGTGTAATTATAAAATATATACAATTACGTATTAGAAAAAAAGACACTGTAAAAAGATGCCACCATTAAATGTAATAAAAAACTATAGTACCTAGGGTTATTAAATCTGTTGAAAATACATTAATTGTCAAATTAATAAACTGCGATAAAATTTAAAAGTGTTCTGGAAAGCATAAATTTAATTATTAGGAAATAGATCGCCATAATAGCTGGCAAAGTAAATAATAAATTGACGATTTATTTAACTATAGAGATGAAATAAACTGAATTAATCGTAGCTGCTTACACTAAATTGCGACATTTGGCAACCCCTTAGTATTGCCATAATATTTGAACTTTGTAGCATAAGTTAGAGTGGAGAAATCCTTAAATCAAGACTTTTCAATTAGTCAGATTAGAGGACTATTTAGACATAAAGTCGTACATTTTTCGAAAAGTCTCCAATGAAAACTAATTATCGAAAGAGTAACTACAAAACGGTTTCGGTTCAAGTAGTTGCCATGTGACCAATTTACATGCAACAATGTTATTAAAAAGGGAAGAAATCCCAAGAGAATAATATAAAAAATCACAATATTGCTTTGTCTTCCAGAGTTAAATAAAAAAAATCCAGCGGGAAAAAGACGTCTGTTAATAAGTGCGGCGGAGAAAAGTTCAGGCGTGGGAAATTCCGGCGGGGAATAATCCGACTGGAAAAAGTTCGGGCGGGGAAAAGTTCGGGCGAGGTATATTCTGTTTCCAAAGCTGGTGATATACTATAGGTTTTGTTTTGTCTCCCAATGTTGCGCTCTCCATCGATGCCTGCGCTAACGATGGATCCATCGATATTACAGATCGGTGTATTGCGCATAAAAACATCACTTACATTATATGGTTTGTAGGTAAAGGAGCAATAGAAAAATTCGGTCTCGTTTTATATTAAAAGAACAATAATAGAAAAAAGTTGAAATTATGAGTACTAAAATGTGTAGTTTATTTATTAAAAGAGGATAACATCATTAACTGTTGTAAAATGATACGTAACATTAGTAATTTTAACATGGGATTTGAGCGGAAAATTCGGTCTCAGGTACAAATAAAACTTATCATGATGTGTGCAGTGCAACAAACTAGCGGATACAACAAACCACATAAGGGCCATTAATATTGAGAGTTTCAAAATAATCTGTATTAGTCAGGGTCTTAAATTTGCGGCCACCAGGCACAGGTCATGTGACTGTTTAGTGGGCACTAGTCACAGTCACGATATTGTCGTTAGTCATCTCTATCAGATGCAAAGGGACTGACATTACACTGTGCAGACTTACTGCCTGTAAGTCACTGCAGTCTACAGACTTACTGCCTGTAAGTCACTGCAGTCTACAGACTTACTGCCTGTAAGTCACTGCAGTCTACTGACTTACTGCCTGTAAGTCACTGCAGTCTACTGACTTACTGCCTGTAAGTCACTGCAGTCTACAGACTTACTGCCTGTAAGTCACTGCAGTCTACAGACTTAATGCCTGTAAGTCACTGCAGTCTACAGACTTAATGCCTGTAAGTCACTGCAGTCTACAGACTTAATGCCTGTAAGTCACTGCAGTCTACAGACTTAATGCCTGTAAGTCACTGCAGTCTACAGACTTAATGCCTGTAAGTCACTGCAGTCTACAGACTTAATGCCTGTAAGTCACTGCAGTCTACAGACTTAATGCCTGTAAGTCACTGCAGTCTACAGACTTAATGCCTGTAAGTCACTGCAGTCTACAGACTTAATGCCTGTAAGTCACTGCAGTCTACAGACTTAATGCCTGTAAGTCACTGCAGTCCTCAGACTCACTGCCTTGTTTCATTGTACAATAAATAGGTAGTTAGTCATAGTAATTATAAAGTGCCATGTTTCATTGTACAATAAATAGGTAGTTAGTCATAGTATTAATAAAGTGCCATGTTTCATTGTATAATAAATAGGTAGTTAGTCATAGTAATAATAAAGTGCCCTGTTTCATTGTACAATAAATAGGTAGTTAGTCATAGTATTAATAAAGTGCCATGTTTCATTGTACAATAAATAGGTAGTTAGTCATAGTATTAATAAAGTGCCATGTTTCATTGTACAATAAATAGGTAGTTAGTCATAGTATTAATAAAGTGCCATGTTTCATTGTACAATAAATAGGTAGTTAGTCATAGTATTAATAAAGTGCCATGTTTCATTGTACCGTTATATAATTGGTTAATCTATTATCGTGACTATTGGATACTTGATTTGAGATATAGTTTGATAGTTGTTATTTGGTTTGAAAAAGTGAGTGCAAAGTGCACTAAGGTGCACTGTGATTATCTCACCCCTATTCGGGTGTCACAGGTACATTTGGCCTCTAACTTTTTTATTTGGGCAGCTATGAAGTTTAAACTTATACAATGTATGAACTATATCAATACCGATAATATCCTGTCAAAATATCGTCAATTAATTGAAATTTGAATTAGTAAAAATCATTTTTATTTCAAAAATATCGTATGCTAACTGCAACATTTCCGGCTTTTAGAATTGTGCTATGTAGATTTTGATCCGCTATTGTTCTGCCATGTTACATATATCAGTATATTTATCAGAAATAAACTGCAAATGTTCTTCCAATATTCTTCCTTCCACCTCATTTTCTTCTTCCAAAAAAGCAGTTATAGTAAGGTTATTATTTCCTTCTTATTTTTGGCGCTAGGAATGCCATCTCTAAATCACGGATCTCATTATATACAGACAGAGTTTGAGACGCTAAATGTTAGTGCACTACCCCTCGTGACTTGCCTTGCTCATCATCAGATTTAGGACACTACTTAAAGTATACAGGGTAAGATTCGAGCGTGACCGGGTAACTCGTCCACGGAAAATTATTACATGGAAAATTCGTCCTCGGAAAATTCGTCCCCAGATAATTCGTCCACGGAAAATTCGTCCCCAGATAATTCGTCCACGGCAAATTCGTCCTCTGAAGATTCGTCAATTAAACGCAAAATAATTAATTTAAAAGTAACAAAATGTTAAGATAACTATTAGATATAAAGTAGTTTAATGCAGTTGTACATGCATAGTTGTACCCATTAGGTTTGTTCTACTGCACATTTCAGGACTGTTCAGTGAGACATTAATATTTATAGATATAGAATAATGTAATTAGGCCTATAATTTAATTTAAAAAACACTATACTTCATAAATATAAAGAGATATTGTCTACCTAAGGTTAGGTTAGCGGTCCATGGTAGGGGTGGGGAGAGCTTGGCCCCCTTTCAAAGCAGTCAGGCTTGATAGTGACAATATGTGTACTTTACTGTACTTTACTGTGAAATGAGTAAAAGGAACTGAAACCAGGAATGAAACAGCTATTTGTTTGACAACTGTTGCCTATGTTTTGCACAGCTCAAAAAGTTCAGCTATGCAATTTCATTATTTGGTTTAGGTTATTTTCTTCATTTTTTTATTTTTAATTAAATTAGCATAATATATTAGCTACATAGAATGAATTTTTCATCAACAGCTATAACTGCTGAATATATGTGTGTTATTTACATCTAACCAGATTTTATACGACTGCAGTTATCTCTTACATACATTGTTAACACTCAATGATGGCTTTCTTTCTAATCATTAATTAAGAAAACGAACCAATTTTCCGTGGAACAATTTTCCGTGGATCAATTTTCCGCGGAAAAATTTTCCCAGCACCAAATTCGAAGTACACATTTAAGCCATTAAGGAAAAACTGTGTAATAAATTAATAAAGTAACGAATTGTGATATAAATACCTAACATCTTTTTACTTACATCATTGAAATGTTAATTACTATTTGCCATGCTATTTGCCTCTCAAATATTATCTTGCTAAGTCTGGTGGCTGCTCACACCATCATCTTCGCGGTGAAGTAAGTTAAAGACCAGTTTAGATTATTCTGCAGTTATTGCAGAATAGTTGCAGTTGTAGGTAGGTACATAATGGCAATTAAAATTTAATTTAATTTTACGTAGCGATATTTAAAGAATGAAGCTATTTATCTCCATCTAAGCAATTGGATGACATGGGGAAAATCATGTGAGAAGTCACTAAAGGGCCGTACACACGCAGGTTTTTTAAGTCTTTCCACCAGACTTTTTGCTAAGCTCCTCCTACTTTTTACTTATCCATGATACCTGCTGGTATCATGGATACCAACTAATGATTATACGAATTATATCGTTTTTTTTTTATATTCTCGTGGAAAAAGTAGGAGGAGCTTAGCAAAAAGTCTGGTGGAAAGACGTATAAAAACCCTACGTGTGTACGGCCCTTTAGAGTAATCCTGGGTTAATCTAAAGAGCCATGACAAGATGCGACAAATGAGACACAAAATAATCACCATCTCGAATATATCCTTATTTTTTGTTTGTTTATTTTATTATAATGGAGATAAATTACACTTTATTGATAATTTATAATTATATATTTATTGTGAAAATTAAAATAAGGTTTAATCTTTTGAAGTATCTTTACCAGGTGAACTGCTTTGTGCAACTTACTTTTTTGTGTGTCCCCATGATAGAAGGCAAAACTCACCATGTGTGTAGAGCCATTTGCCAGAGTGGTGAAGAGCCATTTGCCAGAGTGGTGAAGAGCCATTTGTCAGAGTGGTGAAGAGCCATTTGCCAGAGTGGTGAAGAGCCATTTGCCAGAGTGGTGAAGAGCTATTTGCCAGAGTGGTGAAGAGCCATTTGCCAGAGTGGTGAAGAGCCATTTGCCAGAGTGGTGAAGAGCCATTTGCCAGAGTGGTGAAGAGCCATTTGCCAGAGTGGTGAAGAGCCATTTGCCAGAGTGGTGAAGAGCTATTTGCCAGAGTGGTGAAGAGCCATTTGCCAGAGTGGTGAAGAGCCATTTGTCAGAGTGGTGAAGAGCCATTTGCCAGAGTGGTGAAGAGCCATTTGCCAGAGTGGTGAAGAGCCATTTGCCAGAGTGGTGAAGAGCCATTTGTCAGAGTGGTGAAGAGCCATTTGCCAGAGTGGTGAAGAGCCATTTGTCAGAGTGGTGAAGAGCCATTTGCCAGAGTGGTGAAGAGCCATTTGCCAGAGTGGTGAAGAGCCATTTGCCAGAGTGGTGAAGAGCCATTTGCCAGAGTGGTGAAGAGCTATTTGCCAGAGTGGTGAAGAGCCATTTGCCAGAGTGGTGAAGAGCCATTTGTCAGAGTGGTGAAGAGCCATTTGCCAGAGTGGTGAAGAGCCATTTGCCAGAGTGGTGAAGAACACAATTTCATGAACAAAAAGCAACAAAGAGAATTTAAATATCTTGCCTGTAGTCTAAGTTTCAAGCAGTTGATTTCTGGTTTCTTTTTTGTGGTCCTCTATACCTACTGCATTCATATTTTCTGAAAGTTGTTCAAAATATTGAAACTCGAACAGTTAAACAATAACAGTTGTTTGAGATATGGGGGACAATTGACAGCTTTTATTTTTCCGATAAATAGAAATAAGGAGATATAGTGTGGTTTATACAGTAATTATAACAAGACTCACCTCCCCGAGAAAACTGATGTTAAATACATGTATCATCTAAAGTTATAGGCAGTCAATAGCATTTTTTATGATTCTTTTTCCTATAGATATCAGTCCAAGCTATACCAATTGGAAGTCATTTCATCAGTGAAGGAATTAATCAACTTTAGTAGGAACAGTCGAAAAAAAGTGTTCATACCTGTGATGATTTTACACCAGTTTATTAATTTAAAATTGACAAAAGAAGCTTTATTAATTGCAATGCTTGTTTGTAAGATTTAATTTTAATAATAGAAAATTAGAAAACATAAGTGACTTTTTTCTCTGATAGTACCTACCAACGATAGAAAGGACCTACAAAATAATAACTTTGCATCGTTTTCAACATTCTGTTCACAAAGATGTACCAGGCTGCCTTTTAAAGCATCTAAAAGCCAAGTAACGATTTCGTGAAGTCCCCAACAATAACAATCAGGGGGTGTTTTACCTTTTTGTTTGTTGTTAGAGATGCTCCCAGCGATTGGCTACCGTGTGCACCAGTTAGCGCTACCGGCTGCCATTACAGTGCTCCCATTGGTCAGCTGCACACGGTAGCAATTGGAAGGGGGGGTACACTTTTCCTCCACAATTTCAGTGGTGAGTTTATTGATTATTGTTCTTTTATTTCAATTGCTGAATATAAAGTATTTGGGGGCATTCAAGAGACCTAATGGAAAATAGGAACAGGGAGAGTAATAGAAAATACCATCATTAAAAGTACTTACTGTGCTATGTGTTACTTAGCCAATAACATCACTTTAGTATTCAGCTTTACTTTAATTATCGATAATTTAGACTTAAGAGAATATATACCTAAAGTTGCTCAGAGTGTAGTTATTATTAGGGTTGTGACAATATGATTTATACTCTAGGGTTGTGACAATATGCTTTATGAACTATAGGGTTGTGACAATATGCTTTATGAACTATAGGGTTGTGACATTATGCTTTATAAACTATAGGGTTGTGACAATATGCTTTATAAACTATAGGGTTGTGACAATATACTTTATGAACTATAGGGTTGTGACAATATGCTTTATGAACTATAGGGTTGTGACAATATGCTTTATGAACTATAGGGTTGTGACAATATGCTTTATAAACTATAGGGTTGTGACAATATACTTTATGAACTATAGGGTTGTGACAATATGCTTTATGAACTATAGGGTTGTGACAATATGCTTTATGAACTATAGGGTTGTGACAATATGCTTTATAAACTATAGGGTTGTGACAATATACTTTATGAACTATAGGGTTGTGACAATATGCTTTATGAACTATAGGGTTGTGACAATATGCTTTATAAACTATAGGGTTGTGACAATATGCTTTATGAACTATAGGGTTGTGACAATATGCTTTATGAACTATAGGGTTGTGACAATATGCTTTAGGTATAAACTATAGGGTTGTGACAATATGCTTTAGGTATAAACTATAGGGTTGTGACAATATGCTTTAGGTATAAACTATAGGGTTGTGACAATATGCTTTATAAACTATAGGGTTGTGACAATATGCTTTAGGTATAAACTATAGGGTTGTGACAATATGCTTTATGAACTATAGGGTTGTGACAATATGCTTTATAAATCATAGATCTTAAGAATATCACAGACGAAATGAAATGGTATCGAATACTATATACCGCTGGTGTAGAACCATTCAATACTCTTTAATTCTCTCAGTCTATAATATTCTCTATGATTTATAAAGCATATTGTCACAATCCTAATTATCATCAGATCAGACCACTACAAATTATCTCTCTGATATATTAATAGTGTCTTAGTACTTAAACCTATTCAAGAAATAAGTGTACTTACAATTAAAATTAGTTTAGTTAGGGATAAACTACTAAAAGAAATTTTTTATTAGCTCTGACATAGAAAACGAGATAGAAGGGTAACTGAAATAATTTAATATACTTCTAGCCAAATAATAGTTGGTTCATCTCTCGATTAGGTTGTTTGTTTTATTTTCACAATGAATTAAAGTCGTGTGTTTCTTACTGATATGGAAGTTATTAAATTATTAATTGAAAGGAAACGGTGAACAGGATTCGCCATTTAATGGAGTGAAGATTAGAGGTAGGCTGGTAGCTTTCGAAATATAAATGAACTATAATGATTACCATTAACACAACAGTAATGATAACGAAATTAAAGGTAAATTGAATTCTTCTTCAGTAGTATTTAATAGTAAACAATTTCCCCTTTGTCAAAATTAATTATTTTATTTATTTGATGTTTCTTAATTATATTTCCCGTAATTGGGAGTTTTCTAATTATATTATTACATTTTATACTGTTTTCTATTTATATTATTACTAATTAATCGTTGCCATTTTAGTTTACTCTTATTATTTTACCCGTAATTGACCCCTCCCTTTGGTACCTACTGTCCCTTCTAAGAGCTGTATATAAATATATTCATACTTTTTTTTTTATCGTAAATCACAAAAATCATAGGTACTGAATGCAATGTTGATCAGAATTTAATGTATAAGAATTTTTACAATGAGTACATCTCAATTTGACAAGTTATACGATCTAAGTGAATTCTTCCGTCGGTGGGTGTGAGTGTGCTGATATGCAATTAATTCTTAGCTTAATGTGTTTAATTGTTCCCTGAAGAGGTTAAACCATTTATAGGTTCTCTACTCTACTAGTTTCTCGTCAAGTTATTTTCTCTCTTTCACAAGTGCACTAAAATGTGCTTAGTACCTTAATAATGTTATTCACAAGAAAAAGAAATCTCTAATTAAACTGCTTATAACTTTGGAATAAATCAAACTATTTCAATTCTTTTTGTATTATATTCAGATTTTTTTTAATCACTTTGACAAATGACTTCAAATTGGTAATAGGTATGTTTCTTTCTCAGTGTTATGTTGAAAAACAGGAGTATGAAGGTGAGCACAAACTGCTTTCCTGGAAACAGTTGTACTAAAGCTTGAAACAATTGTTATAAATTTTATAATAACAATAACATTATGTTATACAATATTACTAATTTCACGTCATTTGCTAGAGTCTAGGGTGATGAGAAACTCTTTATTGAACTTAAATGACTTAATGCAATAAAATATATTTATTTACAGTCCTTGGTACACTGACATTAGAAACAAGTAACGGCGGGAGTGTTTCTTTATAATTAATCAATAAGCATATTACTAAATTTACGTTTAGCAAAAAATAGTTACTATTTCTGTTAGCGGTGTTGCGATTTTGCTGCGACATGATACAAAAAACTTAATAGAAGAGAAACATGTTGAATTAGTTTCAATAATAAATAAAATCTTTCCACATTAATTTTAATTTTAACTTGCCAATGAAAGATGGACACACAGTGAACATTTTCTTTACATAAAATTCAAATGCTTATGTACAGGCATCCCCCGCTTTAGTTACCAAATCACGACTCAGTTTAGTTACCAAACGGTAACTAAAGCGAATAAAAGTAACAAGAAATTTATAATTGTCACTCCTTGATTCTATATCTCATTTTCTGTTATAGAAAGAAAATTTTGTTTTTAGAGTTAGTAGAGTACTACGTAAAAAGCTTATTACTAATAATATACAGTCTTTCATTGTTTGTGACTGTGATGAAAAAGTTTAAAGTCGTGCATTTATTAAATGTTTTAAAATCCATCCATAGCTCAACTCTCACTCAGTACAGGGTGGCGCAAAAAAAAGGAAACCCATTTTCAAATTAGTTTATTTTACAAACTGTTAAACCTATAATTTTTCTAAAAACAGTTTTATTCGTTTACTTTTTCTGCATCTATCTTGAGAATCGGTTAGAAGTCACGACAAAAATTGAACATCCTGCAGTGAATAAAAAAAGGTAAATAAAAAGGGCTTGCACGAGGACGAAAAATACGAAAAAAAAGTCATGAGGTATAATTCATTTTATATGGATGCAAAAACATTAAATTCTACTATTTTGTAACAAATAAGAGAAAGTAAAAAAAAATAATTACCATTTCAGAGATGGTTTTTAGGAAAAATTTATATCTTTATACAATAATTTCGCCTATTTTTTTAACTCTTCGAAACCCTCAAAATGCAGCTTTCAAAAGAATGAAGCGATTTTGTTGTATCATTTTTTCAAAACACTGGAAGCTTTAAACAGGTTCAACTTCATTTTGAACATCGCTTTCTGGAAAGATTTCCACCAATTGTAAAACCGTATTGTCAAATGTTAATAAGTTCAAAACTGAAGAAACCACTGTAAATTTGAACAAAAAGTGATCATGTCGCAGAAGAAAAGAATGAACACATGAAAACATTCATCTTTTTCATGAACAGTTTATTGAGAATACAAAAATATCAATCAGGAGGTATGGATTGACATCATTTCAGACACATTTCACCGAATTGTTAAACACTATCTGAGATATTATCCTTTGAAGAAGCATCGAACTCTTAGAACTGATTTACCGCACTGCCTAAATTTTGCAAAATGGTTTCTGCAAAAAAATGCACATTTTGTAGAAGATATCGTGATTGGTGATGAAGATGTATTTCCATGAATGAAAGAGTCCATAACAAAAGCGTTAATTGAATGAAAAATAGTAGGATTTAATTTTTACTACTACCATATGGAAATAAATTATTCCTATTATGAACTTTTTGTGTTTTTCATCCTTGCGCAAGCCCTTTTTATTTACCTTTTTTAATTCGCTGCAGGATGTTCAATTTTTGTCGTAACTTCTAACAGAATAGACGCAGAAAAAGTAAACGAAAAAAAAGTGTTTTTAGAAAATTACTAGCTTTGATAGTTGGTAAAATAAACTTATTTGAAAATGGGTTTCCTTTTTTTTGCGTCACCCTGTATAGGCGAGTAATTAATAGATACTTAGACTTCTATAATTATTGTGCTACATTTTTAACCAAAATGCATTTTATGCTCTGGATTGTTTTGGGTAGTAGGGTACTAAGTTCCAAGTTATTGGTTGGTTCTGCAATTTCGGACACGTCAGAAAAGAGAATATTATAATTATTATTCAACTTCTATTCTAATTGGTATCATGGATACCAATTAGAATAGAAGTTGAATCCTATTACTATTCTGCTTGTTAGTTCGCACATGTGTTGCGCTCAGATAATCGATATTTTAATAACCCAATTTATTTTTCTATTCATATTTTCTATTTTTGAAGGATTAGCTGAATAACGATATCATATTTACGCAGAAACGACACATAAAGGTAGAAGATTTTAATGTTTTTAGCCGCATTTTCTCGGTTAAAAATCATATCAATGAACTTTTCGAAATCATGGATCGACAAGCAAGATTGGCTTCTGCCCGAAAGAGAATGAGAAGATACAGAGAAGAGCAACGATCTGAGATTGTCAAAACACACCGATTACAAGAACAAATTAGAAGAACAACAATCAACGCAGAACGCCGTATAGCACATTTACAAGAGAAGAGAATACGGCATCAAAATAGAAGACAAGAAATGCATGGTGAGCAATGCGAGGAGTATTTCGCAGCAAAGAAGGAATGATGAGCAGCGTGCTTAGTATTTAAATCAACAGAGAAATATTGTTCAAAATAGGAGGAACAATATTGATTTGAAACAACGCGACCAATATTTGGAGGAACAAGGAAACAATGTACAAGAAAAAAGACACAAATGATAAGTCTAAGTTAGGGCTGACAAATAATAAATGAGGCAGTTCGTCAGCAGAGTTCAGTATGAACAGTCATTTGGTAGAGTTCAGTCTCGGTTGTACTTACCCAAAAACATCTAATACCTTAAAATTGTCCCTAAAAAACATGATCGGCTAATGGATGACGTGTGGAGTCTGAGGGAGTGATGGCTGGAGTCCTTTGTAATGCCAGTTTTCTGCGAGATGTCCTACACCTGTGCACATCAGCTAATTGACATCCTAGACTGGTAGACTTAGTGGTGGAGAGGAGGAGCAAAATGGATTTTAGTCAGATGCTAGGTGAGTGAACTAAATGTCAGGGCTTAGGAATCACGCACTCGTCTGCACTATGAGGACATAACTTTATTAAAAATATTCTCCTGGTCCATAGATACAAAGATCTTTAAAATTAAAATATTAAACGTAGAGACCTGAAAACAAAATTTATTGGTGTATTATCCATTAGTTAAAAATTAAAATATGATTAAAATTAAAATATAATTAAAATTTAAGACTTAATAAATATAAATTCACTATACTCGTATTTCAATGAATAATTCTTTTTCAGGCTCATGTTGATATGCAATCGGAAGGATGAGGCCTGGACGGTGGAGCAGGAGTAATTTTCATATACAAGATATCTAAATATACTCTTGCCTTTGCTTTCATCCTTGTTAAAAATTAACTTAATCCCTATTAATTGCAAAGGTCAAACTTACCACAAAACAACATCATTGCATCCTGATAATAATTGTCCCCAATACGGTCAATTGTACATTATACATTTTAAAAGAGGATCGGACATAAGGCGATATAACTTCCCTACAAGCAACGAAATTGCAGCGGTGTTTGTTGGTGAAGACGGTGCTACTCCAGAAAACAGAGATATCGTAGTGTAGCCGAGAGATTCTCCTTCTCGAAAGATATCCTATCCATCTTGCCACTTGGACCCCAAGAGTTACCCACTTCTATTTCCAAATGGAGAATTTGGGTGGCAGACCGGCCTGCAGCATGCCGAAGAACGCAGAACTCGCGTTCGCAATATATTGACGATGCAACAATACTACAGCTTCCGTCTTGCTGTCAGAGGTGGCTTTAGCATCATCCACAGAGCTGGAAAACTATTTCAGCGGTATTTAGTAGATGCTTACGTCAAGGTTGAAGGATGCCGTTTGCAGTTTTTAAGAAATAATCAATCCCAGTTGCGCGTTGATCAATACAATGAATTAATGGATTATTTAAATAGAGGAGACAATGGGAACGTTGAACCCGTAGTTCCAGTTATACAGGGTGGGCGTAACTTTGGAAGCAATTTTTCAAACATTAATATAATTCTTAAAAATAAGTTCCTAAGTAGATGATAGGGTTTGAGCTATAGTAGAGACACTACATTATGACGTGGCAGTGTTATTTTTTACAAAAATTTAGTCAATTCAAAAATGTCAGACAAAAGAGAAGCCATTATTGCTCTACACCGTGCCGGGAAGTCAGATTCCGTCATTTCAAAGACTCTCTCAATAGCGAGATCGACTGTTTGGAAGTGTGTGAAGCGTTTTAATGAGAGAGGAGACTTGACTGATCGTCCAAGAAGAGGTAGACCACGCTCACAACGCACCAAACAACTGATAAAATGTGCCCGAGAGAAGATCAGGAGGAACCCGAAAAGGACAATACGATTGTTAGCCAAAACAGCTAATGTGAGTCCCAGAACAATGAGAAGAGTTGTCAAAGAAGACCTAAAGATGTCCTCTTTCACCCTCCAAAAGAGACAGACTCTGTCAGAAGCTGTAAAGAAAAAGAGATTGGAGAGAAGCAAAGCACTTCTGAGAGAATTGAAGTCTGGCACGGCTGGTGAAATTGTTTGGTCTGACGAAAATATTTTCACAGTGGAAGTGGCTCACAACCAGAGGAATGACAGAATAATTGGTAAAAGTGCAAAAGACATCCCATACAACCAAAAAACTGTCCACAGAACCATGAAACCTGCTTCAGTAATGGTCTGGGCCGCCGTTTCAGAAACTTGGAGATCTCCTTTAATTTTTGTGGAACAAGGCGCCAAAATCAATGCTAAATGTTTTATTGAGAATATTTTGACGCCAATGTTGGAGTCAGCTAAGGATCACTTCGGTAATGACACTCTATGGACATTTCAGCAAGACGGCGCGACTTCACATACTGCAAATGTCACTCAAAACTGGTGCCATAACCATCTTCCACGGTTTTGGTCCAATGAAATGTGGCCTCCCTGCTCCCCAGATGTTAATCCTATGGACTTTTTGGTATGGTCCATTCTTGAATCAAAGGCCTGTGGTAAATTCCATCGCAGTGTGGATGATTTAAAGCGTTCGCTCCAGAGATCTTGGAAGGAAATTTCACAAGAACAGTTGCGTGCCGCAGTAGGAGGAGTTCGGAGGAGATTTGAGGCTGTTATTAAAAACAATGGGGGACATTTTGAATAAATTTATGATTTTTGAATTCTTAAAACCCTTATGTAATAATACATAATTGTAAATTATTAAATATATTTTTCGTTGGATTATAATATGCACTTTCATTTGCTTCCAAACTTACGCCCCACCCTGTACTTCCTTCAACTTTCACTGAAATGTCTTAGAAACGGGCATCAGTACTTTCAAGATGCGATGTCCATAGTTAGTATTCATACCTGTAATCCAAAATGCCCTGAGATACTGAACAACCTCCAACAAAATGAAACTGTTGAAAACAGACCTGATTTAGTCGCCAGAGTTTACAAAGCTCATCTCACCGAACTCATTAACTGAACCAATTTGATCGTTTGTTATTATATACAAATTTATGGAGATTACAATTTAAGTTAAAAAATATACATACTACACACGTGATCAATCTATGTAAAAAAAACGTGGATTATCCACGGGTACCGCTAGTAATGATTATTATATAAAGATTTTCACGTGTTCGAAAATATGGAACCGTGCAATAACACGGAACTTACCTTAAAATAGGACATGTTGAATTTCTGGACCAATTGCTTCTAATAACCTCATCTGGATTATAATTTTGATGTTTTTTTAGTTACCGTGAATAATCCCAAAAATTGTCTCCTTTTTCTATGTCTACGAACGGTAGCTATTTGGAAACTTTTTTTCTCAATAAATATTACCATTATAAAGCATCTTCAACTTCCATTCGTTTAGTTCATAAAACAAGTAATTAAATTCTATCTTACCATTCATGGATAGTAACGATAGGCGAGTGATTTATAATAAAACTTTTTCAATAATTAGCATCTTCTTTTTATTTATCCTATAGATACATTATCCGTTGATAATAGCGTCCCTTACCTTAAAATCATCTTTTTTTGAAATCAGACAGATTTAAATTTTGACTCGGAATGAGTAAAATAACTAGGAGTGGTAAAGTTCGGAAGGTATCAGAATTAAGGTTCGGAGGTTCGCGGACAAAATTCAGGAACAAGTGTTCGCAACGAAATTTTGCAAATAGAGTTCACTACTCGGAGGTTCGGAACTGAAACTGGCGATAATTTGGCTTCGGAATCAGTGTTAGAAGTTGAAGTCTTGAATCTTTATTCGAAATTTGTTGCACCTCTACCCATAAAGGGCCGTACACACGCAGGGTTTTTAAGTCTTTCCATCAGACTTTTTGCTAAGCTCCTCCTACTTTTTCCACGAGAATAGAAGAAAAAACGATATAATGATTATTTATTGATACCTGCACGATTATTTTATAATGCTGGCAAAGAGAAATGAAGTAATTTTGTTTTTTTTTTTTTTGTTTCCTACAGGTAGCGAAAACCAATTATTTTGGTAGGGGTTTAACGTTTGCTTCGGAACCAAAGGCCATATCGCTGACGTCAAAAGGAAATTAAGTACAAGGGACAATAAGAAGTCAGAAGGAAAATTGCTCCGTGAAAAAAGTCACCACCAGTCACTGACAAGCCCATAGATGCAGAAAAGCTACTCCGTGTAACCACTTACCAAGGAATGTGATGAAAAGGGACACAAGCTCTGGTGACTGCACTCACGAATGCCAGAAGAAGAAGAAAATGAAGAGGTGATAGTATAGATGCCTACGAGTCTACCTAACACAAAATCTAAGAGGAAAATGAAGAGGTGATAGTATAGATGCCTACGAGTCTACCTAACACAAAATCTAAGAGGAAAATGAAGAGGTGATAGTATAGATGCCTACGAGTCTACCTAACACAAAATCTAAGAGGAAAATGAAGAGGTGATAGTATAGATGCCTACGAGTCTACCTAACACAAAATCTAAGAGGAAAATGAAGAGGTGATAGTATAGATGCTTACGAGTCTACCTAACACAAAATCTTAAGAGGAAAATGAAGAGGTGATAGTATAGATGCCTACGAGTCTACCTAACACAAAATCTAAGAGGAAAATGAAGAGGTGATAGTATAGATGCCTACGAGTCTACCTAACACAAAATCTAAGAGGAAAATGAAGAGGTGATAGTATAGATGCCTACGAGTCTACCTAACACAAAATCTAAGAGGAAAATGAAGAGGTAATAGTATAGATGCCTACGAGTCTACCTAACACAAAATCTAAGAGGAAAATGAAGAGGTGATAGTATAGATGCCTACGAGTCTACCTAACACAAAATCTAAGAGGTAAGAGGAAAATGAAGAGGTGATAGTATAGATGCCTACGAGTCTACCTAACACAAAATCTAAGACCTCGCAGTTGAAAGTGGGAATCAAAGAGACATTTAATTATATATTACCATTCGTTAGACTTAAATGCCTTTAGTGTAGAGGCTATATTGTTGTAATTGTGCTACAGAGCATTAGCTACCATTGAGTTCTATTTTAATGCCTTTAGTGTAGAGGCTATATTGTTGTAATTGTGCTACAGAGCATTAGCTACCATTGAGTTCTATTTTAATGCCTTTAGTGTGGAGGCTATATTGTTGTAATTGTGCTACAGAGCATTAGCTACCATTGAGTTCTATTTTAATGCCTTTAGTGTAGAGGCTATATTGTTGTAATTGTGCTACAGAGCATTAGCTACCATTGAGTTCTATTTTAATGCCTTTAGTGTAGAGGCTATATTGTTGTAATTGTGCTAGAGAGCATTAGCTACCATTGAGTTCTATTTTAATGCCTTTAGTGTAGAGGCTATATTGTTGTAATTGTGCTACAGAGCATTAGCTACCATTGAGTTCTATTTTAATGCCTTTAGTGTAGAGGCTATATTGTTGTAATTGTGCTACAAAGCATTAGCTACCATTGAGTTCTATTTTAATGCCTTTAGTGTAGAGGCTATATTGTTGTAATTGTGCTACAGAGCATTAGCTACCATTGAGTTCTATTTAAAATGTTGTTTACAATCCCAGGCTAATCAATTCACAGTGGAAGGTTGGTTGTTTATTCGCTAACAAGTTTTCTTGTGCCCCACTTTCTGAGTTTGAGTAGTACCATCACCAGCACGGAGTGAGAACATTTGCTTTGTCCGCTTGTACATCTTAAAGAGAAACATTTTATTAGATATGAATGTAGCTGTGATGCCATCAAAAGGTAAATTAGCTTAGCAATAAATTTTTGAAAAGTATCCTTTTCATGGTTGTAAAAAGTATGTCAGGCAGTGAACTTTCATGTTTGATTGAAAAGACTCGTACTCGACAGGAAATCCATATTATAGGGGGTTATATAACTCGGGCGTTTGAGATATTTTTGGTTTCAAGCTTTCGGATAGAAATTTTCTTGTTTATTATTCTATTTGAAAGCTTGAAACCAAAAATTCCTTCAACGCTGAGTTTAAATAACCTCTGATAATATAAACTTTCATGTGCCAATTGCCCAATTTATTTAGAAACTAGAGGCTCTACATCACACCCAATAAAGGGCCAAGAGACAAGGGGAAATTTAGCTATTGTCTATTATTCAAGGTATTGTCTATTATTCAAGGTATTGTCTATTATTCAAGGTATTGTCTATTATTCAAGGTATTGTCTATTATTCAAGCTATTGCCCATTATTCAAGCTATTGCCCATTATTCAAGCTATTGCCCATTATTCAAGCTATTGCCCATTATTCAAGCTTTTGCCCATTATTCAAGCTTTTGTCCATTACTTATGTTTTTGGCAAATTATTACATTTTGGCTCTCCTGTAAAATGTGAAAGTCTCACCATTTTTAGCAAGTCAATGACCATAGACAGTTTCTAATCATGATAATTTTCAACATATTTCTACCAAACTAATAGACAGAAGTTGTTAATTCTTCTCTTTGAATTTCCTTTACTGCAGTTCAAAACCTGAAACTCATTTCTTTGAATTTTAGTCCGTCATCAAAAGTGACTTATAAATAGAAACCAGGGAATGAAAATCTGCTTTGTTTTTCTATTAGAAATGTTACAAGGATTTTTTCAAGGCCAGAGTAAAAAAGTATAAGACAAACTGTTTTTCTTTAGAATTTAGATATAGCCTACTAAGCAAATTTCAGAAAAATCTGGCCACAAATAAAAAAGTTATGTGAATTTTTTGTAAGTTTTTTAAAGACCCTGAAAAGTGGATCAAAAAATACGAAATTTAACACCACACCCCCTCAGATTTGCCTGTAAGTTTGGTACAAAGGGTTCTTGTGCCCAAAAAAACTCTATTTGGAGAATCTCAGCTCTCTAGCTCCTATAGGTCAAAAGTTATGACCTTGTGAACTTTTGAAAAAGGGGCAAAATACTTTGACATCACTATTATTGAAAGATCATAACTCTTATTATTAGACCAAGAAACAAAAAGTTTAGTATGTTTTTTGTTTTGAATGAGCTAAGCAATCTTTCTAGGTGTACAAAATTTTATTATTTTTTGAATGAAAAAGGGCATTTTCCCTCTCTGATCTTGACCTAAAGGCCCCACCTGACAAAAAATTAAAAAATGTAGATTGACTACTTTGCTATAGGTTGTAAAGTTAATATTTACTACTATTAATAGGGAGATTTTTGAGCTCAAACAGGTGCGTTAGACAAAAAATAGAAAAGTACAAGAAAAATCATATTTAATAGTTATTTACAGATATATCATAATCATCAAAGAATAATTGGATACAAACTTTGAGTGTAATTTTCCCATTAAACTAATAACTACTTCATTAGTGACTGAAACTAGGATCATTGAGCAGATTTATAGACGCATGATATTTGGTAATTCAACATTTAAACAGATAACAAATGTACCTTAATATCTGGAATATGTTTCTTGGTGACGGTGAGTGAAGAATTTTCAGTCTTCAATTTCTCTCGTTGTTGGTCACATTTTCTGTTAGAAGAATAAATTAATGTTAAAGCAAAAACATACATAACTGAAACATTAAAAAACCTTAAATTCAAAAATACACAATCGGATTGTTCATTTCTTGGTATCTTATGAAAGAGGACACTCAGGAGTATAGGAAACAAGCATAGTTTAACTATTTATAAGTCGTTATGATAGGTATAGCTAGCAATGTCATCAGAAAAGCCGTGTATAGTTGTATTTTCAAAATAAGATTTTTTTTACACAAATTATTTTAAAAAGCCCAGAACTGCAAAATTTACAATCACGTGTTTTTCTTGGTCTCATATGAAAAAGGACATTTGGGAACATCAGAAACCAGAATAATTTAATTATTTATAAGCCATGAGCTACCTGCACTGACATCAAGTGAAGTGAGCATCCATATCAGGAAAAATAACCTAGCTACAACCTTCATTAAAATATATCAAGTATATAACTCGAGTATCTTAACAGTAAGAGAACTTCTAAAGTATTTGTATAGAGAGGTGGGTACAGCATCACTACTTGTAGCGCGCGATACAAGCGGCACTTCTTTATTCTGTAGCGGCAGAGCCGCCTTTTCTGAGCTAATGTAGCGGCATAGCCACTAATTTTTTCAGAAGCGCTAGAGGTATTCTTGCGCTACAGTGCTGCCACTTCTTTTGAAATAACAAATATTAAAGTTTTCTGACTAATCTGGACAAGTGCGTTATATTCAGGCAAAACAGAGGTGCAAACAACTGATATTCAAACAATGATTCACAGTACGAACAACTGATGATAAAATAATGATACACAATGTGAATATATGATATTAAGACTAAACCGCCAAATACAATCAACTTACACAACATCTCACGCTTTAGTGTGGGTGAGTTTTTTTTACAATTAAATGGGTTTTACTTGATAGTTTGTCTTGAAAATGTCATGAAATGTTCATCTACATTGCGAGTAACTCTTAGAACAAAATGAAAGTAATTCAAATATTATTTCGGATGTAACAATCATTGTACTAAAAGCTACTAATTTTTGTATGGGTAGTTTAACTGATAATTTAAAGTTAATATTCGGTTAGATTACTCCCTTTTCCACAACTTTCAAAACACGCTTATCCAACAAATCTGTCAATTTTTGAATTGTATCAGACCTCATCGTCTTATAAGAGTCTTCATTATCAATCCAGAGGCCATCTTTCGACGAGAACTGACGTCCTTCCACATTCACATTCTGCTTCAGGATGGACTGAAGATTTTCAATTGGGTTTAAATCTGGAGAGCCATTGGGCATACCATCAACTCATCATCACTGATCTTACTACTTTTTCAAAAATTACCTTAGCAGAGTTAGAAGAAGAGTTGTCACCTTGTCATGTTTGAAAATGATGTATTAATGCAGCAGGTTTCCTTTTCAGCCAATGAAAAAATGAACTCTTCAAAAGTTAATATAATTAGCAGAATATGTTTACACTCCTACTGGAATCCTGGAAGATCCAAATAGTTTATTTTCAATAGTCTTAGGCTCTTAGCCCAAATTATCACACCTTCACTCCCAACGTGAAGTTGAATTTGTTGGCGATGTGGTGAGCCATGAGGGACCCATCAGTCAGGACCATCAAAAGTAGCTTGCATTTTGTCTGTGAGGAGTACTTTTTTCCTTTTTGGTAATCAGTCTTAAGGTAATTCCCTGCCTATCTAATGTGTGTGTAAAAGAGACCAGTTAACAGGTGAAACATAAGAGAATTATGTACTTTCAGTATTCTACAGTGGGTGGCTTTTGAGAAGTTTTCCACACCAACACTCTTAAAAACTGCACCACTGGATTCTCTTTTGGGTTTCACAATGGGTTCTCTTGTGATCAAGCACAATTTATGTCTCGTAGCTACTTTGTATTTGCTTCTATCCTAGCGGGTAATCTTCTTCAGTGGATCAATTTTATAGCATATAAGATCATTTTTCTGAAAAGTAGCGCAGTAACTCTGCCGCTACATTTCGCACCGAAACTGTAGCGGCAGTGCCGCTACATTATTCAGCATGTAGCGGCAGCACTGTTGCTTTTGAAAGTTGCGCTGACCACCTCTGCTTATATAACACATTTTGGCAACTTACGTGTTTCTTAAATGAAAAAAACGATGTTGTATCAAATTTCCCCCGTGGACAAGGTAATTGGGTACAGATTTTTTTGAATCAACACTGATATATATATGGAATAACATTTTTCAATTGTGATGAGACTAAATTTTTTTGGCTGATTCTGATTCTTGGAAAAAGGCAAAGCTGGATTCTGATTTTTCATATATTTATTAGATGTTTTAAAAACCCACTTTTAATATTAAATTTACTGAATAAAATAATTAAATATTTTATATATTAATTAATACTTTCATACTTGTACATGTTTATCTATATTTAAATTATTTTGAATATGGATAAACATGTTTAGCCATGTTCTAAATAAAAACACATGCTTTTGATGCTAAAGTTGTAAAAGTCATCGATAACCAGTCTAGCAAAATAAAATAAGTAATGGATAGGAAATTGCAGTTATTTCTGTCGGTACAATTCTGATGCAGATTCCCAAAAAATCACTATTCTCCCAATTCCCATTTATAGTCCCTTCACTAATTTTTATTAAAACTATTACAAGAATTGATAGCCAAGATCCCAAATGGAAAGAATATAAACTATAAAATTAATTAATAACTGTCCATAATTACTAATTAATCAAAACCTCCATTTTGTAGCAAATTACCCTGCTTACCCTATGTATACAGTAGCTATTTCTAACGGATTTAGTTACACAATCCCATTGAAAACCAGGTTATTTTTAATGGGGAAAACTGCAATTATTCACCCCAAGAATTGTGCAATTATTCACCCCAACACTTCTTACTACTTGGGGTGATTCAACTCACTTTGTTAGGATGTAACTACTATAATAATAAATAGGTATATTTTAAATCCCTTTATAAAAGTTTCGGAGATAGATAATTTGATCCCAGTTACTTAATTCCCATCGATTTTGGTGTAAACTGTCAATTTCCCTTTATTGCTGAAAAAGTCTTTAGGTAGTAGTGGTTTCATGTTCAAAATTTTTGTGAGGGTATGAGCACTAGAACCCCCCCCCCCCCCCAAGAAGGGTTCAAAATGGGGGAAGGTGAGGGTAAAAAATCATAATTTTTTGGTTGGAAAATGAATTTTAGAAAGTGTATTTTTATGTCTCACAATTTTTATGTTCCAAAAACATCATTCAAACTTCATCCATAGTGATAAAATTGACATTTTACTTTATTATTCTATGGTTTTGGCTCTCCTGTAAAATGTGTATTCTCCACCTAAAAAAGACGGGAAGTCAATGAGTTTTCATGCTACAAGAAAACCCGACAGTTTTAGAATCTTTGACACATTTCTAACAAATTTACAGAGGGCTTTTTCAATTTTCAGCCTCACTTTTTTATCACAGTTCAAAACCAAAAATTTAGGTTTTTTGAAAATATTAGTTAGTCATCAAAAAATTTATATAAAATTGAAACACTAATTTTTTTGGCAAACCAAAGGCAATAACGAAAAAGATACAGGAACAAAAAAATTTGTGAAGTTACATATAGCTACCATACAAATTTCAGAACGATCAGTCCACAAATAAAAAAAGGTTTTGGAAAAGTGGGTCGACCCCTTCAATTCAATACTTAATTAATTACTATGTCAATTTCATTAACCACTATATTTAACTAAAACAAAAAACAAATGCAGATGAATCTGTAACATATTGGAGGTGTGAAATAAACAGTTGCAGAGGTCGTGTTCAGACAATCATAAAAGATTGAAGTTATACTACAATTAGCATGCATGCAAACATAATTATTGCTTGTATCTTTGTTATATAATATTGACAGAATAATTAATGAATTACCTATATATACATAATAGGTGAATAACATTCAAGAATTAAATAACTATGATGAAATTATCAGGAGTCAATTTACCAGGGATCAAATTACCAGTCACTAAAATATATATTCTGATGGTATATTTTACTGTGTAGCTACGTATAAATATTGGTTAGATTTCATGCATAAATTTCCCACCCAGTGTTAAAGGATTTTAGTTTAATCTGAAATATTTTTAGAACTAGCTAAAAAAATAATTCTTCTGTTTACTGAAAATTTTCTTCTAGCTACTTCCACTCAACAAAATTAGATGAAAATTACCAAATAATTTATAGAATGAATTACTAGCTTTTCAATGATGTGATCAGATTTTCTAAATTAATATTGCTGGATTACTCCGGACAATGCTATATGCAACAGTGGAATCTTGTTTTTAGTATACTAAAGGTACTCATTTCATTTCTCAAAGTGTGGCAAGCACCAAGTCACTCCTTTTATGAGCCCAAATGCAACATAATTTATCCATTCAGACTAATATTACATACAAAATGGTAGCATAGGACATTAGAAATTATCTATTTAAAGATTTATCACCAGCCATAATGAAAGAATATTTGAACAATTCAATACAGTATATATCATTTTTCTGACCAGAATTGATAAAAAAGGTAGCTACACAGACACAGCAAAACCTGCAAATGGAAAATGTTAATTAGGAGACAAATTCTCACCCGAAATCACACTAGTAGCTACTCCAACTCTCAGCAGAGAAAGAACTGTGTCTTGTCATCATTCCGAGATTAGGGAACATTTCTTATTTGTGATTTGAAGCTCCTTCATGTTAGTATTTCTGGAAGAAATTAGTTGATAAAATTGAACTGAAGCCTTTTTGAGAATTGGCTGAATGAATATAGCTCTTGTACTAGATTAAAATGAATATATGTTCCCATTAGTAAGTTTTCATTATTTTATTTCTGTATTTTGAAGAACAGAAAACCAAGGGAAAAAGCAATTCAATACAAAAGACTTATTCCAAAAATTAACACAACCACCAACATTTTTCAATAATTAGGCAAGTCATCAGACATTTCTCCCAAATTTAATAGCTAAGAGTCAACTGAAATTATAAGAGTTTTTTTTAAAGAGAAGAAATGTCAGGGAAATTGATGACCAAATATGTTTTGGTACACAGTGGTAATCAAATATAATGAACTGTGGAAAGAAGGCAAATTTCTTTCAACAAGTAAAATTCTCATCATCAGTAATTAGGAGGGAAAACACAAACCACTTTTTTTTTCTCAAATTCTCATCAGGAAAATGGCAATGGACACAAAAATCCATGTTTTATTACTGGAAATTATGGGACTCCTAAAATCCCCAACAATCAGGGGGGTGTTCTTAGGCTATGCTCCTAGTGGGTCGCAGTAAAAACCTGACAGTTTTAGAATCTTTGGGACATTTCTAACACAAAAATCCATGCTTTATTACTGGAAATTATGGGACTCTATTCTTGAAAAGGCAGTCAGAAAGAGGAACATGTCAAATTTTAGAATGAGAATGGAATGTATGCATTTTTTCTCCATGTCTCATTATTGGTTTTCCTTTTCAGTGTTTGATTATTGGATGCGTGAATGTAGATTTTTAACTATATTGATAGTTTAGTCAAAGTTAGATTGCTTTTACCTCAAATTGATAGTTTTTATATTTTATTGAAACAAAACGTCTCTTTCATTTAGATCAGGGTGCCATGAAAGCTTCATTTTGATCCCTAAAGGAATAGTGTGAGATAATGTAATACAAAATTACATTCCTTAATTTCCTTCTACCTGTATTTAAATTTATTTCACTGAGATCAGAGGGCAAAATAGAGGATTTCTTGGAGAACACTATAGTATTAGATACCTGTACTCCAGTTTGCAGAATATGGGAGATGTTTGAGATATTATCTACAAACACTTAAAATTAATTCCTATGTTTACATTATTTTGGCTTTTGCTACAAACACTTTAAATAAATTTCTAGGTAGAGCTATTTACATTATTTTACTGTGAATAGATCAGTCTGCAAATCATACACAATTAGTCTATATATTTAATTTTTGGGACAATTTATCTCCAAGATTTTCAAATTTCTCTCCAAAATAGCCAAAAATCTAAAAATATTCTCCAATAATTCCATGTAAACATAGGAATTGAGTGGAAAATTGTCGCCGAATAATTCAGGAGACTAATTTCAAGACCTCGATAGTTACGGGATAAATTCACGACTTTGTGTATCTTTTGCGGACTGGTGAACAGAATAAGAGATCTCTACAAACACTTTACCAGTTCTTACAGTCTGAAATTATAATTGCAAAAATATTTACTTTAGAGAAGAAAAGACGGAGGAATTAAAGATGACGGACCAAGGTCCGTTAACTTTACAAGGTTAAATTCTGGTCCGTTATCTTTACTAGGTTCAATACTGGTCCGTTGTATTTACTTGGTTAAATTGTAAATATTTGACTAATAATTGGAATAAGAATATAATTTTGGTATAAAAGGTACCACATTCAAGGATTTAAGCAGAAGTTTTTTCCATTTTTTAAAATGGATCATGTTTTTTATCAATTCTTTCAACTAATAAAGTAAAATAAGGATGGGACGAAGTATCGGTATCGGCATTTTTGTGGAGTATCGGCATCGGCATATAATGAAAAGCATCGGCAGATACTTAGCCGACACTTGTATGATTATTTAAATTTTATTCATTTGATAATTTTATTTTTTATTATTGAATTTCTATTATTCTATAGTCATAAATGAAATAAATAATTCATTATAAATAGTGCTCTAATAATTGACCATCTACCTACTAGATTTCTAAGTATAATTTTTATTTATTTATTATGACTAGCACGACATTAATAATAAAAAATTTAAAGTATAAACAGAATCTACCAATAGGTTTTTGAGTCAAACTATAAATTCAAGATAAGAATTATTCAGCTACTGTTGACCATTTTCACACCTATTTATTACAAGTAACACAGGATGAAAACACACAGCAGAAAAGTTATTTATTAAATATCTATGTATTTTAATTAATGTGAAATATGTAAATCACTTTGTTATACTACATTGAAAGAGCATAACTGTGTTAGTTTTGAGTTAGAACTTCATTAAACTTACAGGAATAATTGATACTTAATAACTCATCAAGTATCAAGAGTTTTATAAATATAAACTTTAAAAAACTGCAAATATCTGTATCAGCAAGAATCGGCATTTTTTTCAAAGTATCGGTATCAGCAGGTATCGGTATCGGCACTTGTTGAGAAGTATCGGTATTGGCAAGTACCAGTATCGGCAAAATTTTTGGTGTCGTCCCATCCCTAAAGTAAAAAATAAAATATCATTAAGCATCAGACCGGGTGGCCTTGCGCACTTCAACATTCCGGGTGAAGTTGCGCATCGGTAATTGACGGCGAATACGTGAAAATATTTCAAATCTGACAACACCATTGGAAAGAATAGCTCTTAAACCCCCTAGTCCATAAATTTCACGAAAATTGTAAGAAATTAAATATAGATACTAAGTGTTCAAACAGAGACCTATGTTTTTTATAGCAAAATAATTATTTTAGACTAGAATCGAATCTCCGCGAACTATGCTGTAGTGTTGATAATTATGCTCAAATTTGATTGCAATTTACGTTGGATACGCATAATTTACTGCAGATTAACGTCATGTAAGATGATTTTGATAATAATTATAAATTGAGATATAACCAATAAACTAGATGCGCAAAAACACCCTGGAAATATTTTAATTCACGGGTGGACTTGCGCACATTTATTAATAAAGTTAAAGAGCTCTTATTCATTAATAAACCTGTGATATTCATCCCGGATATTCCTATACAGGGTTGGTTAGGGGAAACCTTAAGGAGGTTTTTTTAGTTTCCCCCAGGGGAATCTGGGGGAAACCTTGGGAGTCTGTTAATGATGAATTCAAGTTTACATATTGACCATTAACATGTATTACAGTAGCTATAAGTCAAATGAATCATTAAGTCTAATGATCAATAAATGCATAATATGATAATATATTGGTATAACTACTTCTAATTAATTTATTCATCAATTAAAAATCATAATTGTCAAAATTATAATATTTAAATATCTATAATGAATGATGATTAATATAGGTAGTAATCATCATTTCAATCCCATCATCCCATGACAAGTGCAATGTTAACTTTAAGGTTACAAGGTATTGTAATTTTTATGGAACCAGTTCAGACTCCAGAGAACCAGAGTGCTCTATACTCAGTGACAAGTCGTAATTAAGCTTGCTAGTTACCACTGCAAGTTATATAATTGGCTATATTAAGATGTTAGAACTATTTACCGAGAGGAAGCATGTAGTACCAAATATAAAAGTTTAGTTTTGTCATATTTATCTACAGTGAACAATAAAAGAAATTACAAATATTGAATATCAGTATATTTGATATTATTATCCCTTAGCTATCACAGTTTCTCACCAAGAAGTTATTATAAATCAAAGGAACACACAGACATTGTGAAGGGGCACACAGACTTTGTGAAAGGGCACACCGACATTGTAAAGGGGCACACAGACATTGTAAAGGGGCACACAGACATTGTAAAGGGGCACACAGACATTGTAAAGGGGCACACAGACATTGTGAAGGGGCACACAGACTTTGTGAAGGGGCACACAGACTTTGTGAAGGGGCACACAGACTTTGTGAAGGGGCACACAGACTTTGTGAAGGGGCACACAGACTTTGTGAAGGGGCACACAGACATTGTAAAGGGGCACACAGACATTGTAAAGGGGCACACAGACATTGTAAAGGAGCACACAGACATTGTAAAGGAGCACACAGACATAGTAAAGGAGCACACAGACATTGTGGAGGGGCACACAGACATTGTAAAGGAGCACACAGACATCGTAAACGAGCATACTGACATCGTAAAGCCATTGCTTAAGTAATAAGTATAGCTGATTTAGGTTCCCCCCAAATGTTTTTTTCAGTTTCTCCCATTTTGGGGGAAACCTGGTGGAAACCTACCTTGCCAACCCTGTTCCTATACCATGGCAATTCTACCGCAGCCTCACAACAATTCCACAACAGCCTCACGGCAATTCCACAGCAGCCTCACGGCAATTCCACAGCAGCCTCACGGCAATTCCACAGCAGCCTCACGGCAATTCCACAGCAGCCTCACGGCAATTGCACAGCAGACTCACGGCAATTGCACAGCAGACTCACGGCAATTGCACAGCAGACTCACGGCAATTGCACAGCAGACTCACGGCAATTGCACAGCAGACTCACGGCAATTGCACAGCAGACTCACGGCAATTGCACAGCAGACTCACGGCAATTGCACAGCAGACTCACGGCAATTGCACAGCAGACTCACGGCAATTGCACAGCAGACTCACGGCAATTGCACAGCAGACTCACGGCAATTGCACAGCAGACTCACGGCAATTCCACAGCAGACTCACGGCAATTCCACAGCAGACTCACGGCAATTCCACAGCAGACTCACGGCAATTCCACAGCAGACTCACGGCAATTCCACAGCAGATTGGGCAGTTGCATAGAAGATTGGGGCAGATTCACGGCAGTTGCATAGCATATCGGCGTTAGATTTTCTATGCACAGTTCATACATAGGGTGAACTTGCGTGGTGCGCAAGTACAACCGGTGAGTGCGCTAAATTCACCCGGTTTATCCCCACGATCTTTGCGCACAGTTTTTTGATGACAATTTTATTTTCTATTAAACTTGAAGAGTTGAAACTTGGTGTACATCTAGGTCTACCCTTCATCTATCTGCACACGAAAAATCAGATTGCTGACTTCTCTAGTTTTTTCGTAAAATCAAAGTATGCGGAAAATGCGCAAAGCCACCCGGTCCGACGCTATAAGATTGTATTTTTATATAAAATGCTAAAGCAAATATTTTTTTAAAATTAAATATGTATTTTGGTCCATTATCTTTACTAGCTTCATTTCTGGTTGGTTATCTTTTAGCTTCATTTCTGGTTTGTTATCTTTACTAGCTTCATTTCTGGTCCATTATCTTCACTAGCCCAATGTCTGTTCTGTTATTTTTACTAGCTTAATATCTGGTTCGTTATCTTTACTAGCTTCATTTCTGGTTCGTTATCTTTACTAGCTTCATTTCTGGTTTGTTATCTTTACTTGCTTCATTTCTGGTTTGTTATATCTTACTAGCTTCATTTCTGGTTTGTTATCTTTACTTGCTTCATTTCTGGTTTGTTATCTTTACTTGCTTCATTTCTGGTTCGTTATCTTTACTAGCTTCATTTCTGGTTTGTTATCTTTACTAGCTTCATTTCTGGTTCGTTATCTTTACTAGCTTCATTTCTGGTTCGTTATCTTTACTAGCTTCATTTCTGGTTCGTTATCTTTACTAGCTTCATTTCTGGTTTGTTATCTTTACTTGCTTCATTTCTGGTTTGTTATATCTTACTAGCTTCATTTCTGGTTTGTTATCTTTACTTGCTTCATTTCTGGTTCGTTATCTTTACTTGCTTCATTTCTGGTTCGTTATCTTTACTAGCTTCATTTCTGGTTCGTTATCTTTACTAGCTTCATTTCTGGTTTGTTATCTTTACTAGCTTCATTTCTGGTTTGTTATCTTTACTTGCTTCATTTCTGGTTTGTTATATCTTACTAGCCCAATGTCTGTTCTGTTATCTTTACTAGCTTCATTTCTGGTTCGTTATCTTTACTTGCTTCATTTCTGGTTTGTTATCTTTACTTGCTTCATTTCTGGTTTGTTATCTTTACTAGCTTCATTTCTGGTTCGTTATCTTTACTTGCTTCATTTCTGGTTCGTTATCTTTACTAGCTTCATTTCTGGTTCGTTATCTTTACTAGCTTCATTTCTGGTTCGTTATCTTTACTAGCTTCATTTCTGGTTCGTTATCTTTACTAGCTTCATTTCTGGTTCGTTATCTTTACTTGCTTCATTTCTGGTTCGTTATCTTTACTTGCTTCATTTCTGGTTCGTTATCTTTACTTGCTTCATTTCTGGTTTGTTATCTTTACTTGCTTCATTTCTGGTTTGTTATCTTTACTTGCTTCATTTCTGGTTCGTTATCTTTACTAGCTTCATTTCGGGTTTGTTATCTTTACTTGCTTCATTTCTGGTTCGTTATCTTTGCTAGCTTCATTTCTGGTTCGTTATCTTTACTAGCTTCATTTCTGGTTAGTTATCTTTACTTGCTTCATTTCTGGTTCGTTATCTTTACTTGCTTCATTTCTGGTTCGTTATCTTTACTAGCTTCATTTCTGGTCCATTATCTTCACTAGCCCAATGTCTGTTCTGTTATCTTTACTAGCTTCATTTCTGGTTCGTTATCTTTACTAGCTTCATTTCTGGTTCGTTATCTTTACTAGCTTCATTTCTGGTTCGTTATCTTTACTAGCTTCATTTCTGGTTCGTTATCTTTACTAGCTTCATTTTTGGTTCGTTATCTTTACTAGCTTCATTTCTGGTTCGTTATCTTTACTTGCTTCATTTCGGGTTTGTTATCTTTACTTGCTTCATTTCTGGTTCGTTATCTTTGCTAGCTTCATTTCTGGTTTGTTATCTTTACTAGCTTCATTTCTGGTTCGTTATCTTTACTTGCTTCATTTCTGGTTCGTTATCTTTACTAGCTTCATTTCTGGTTCGTTATCTTTACTAGCTTCATTTCTGGTCCATTATCTTCACTAGCCCAATGTCTGTTCTGTTATCTTTACTAGCTTCATTTCTGGTTCGTTATCTTTACTAGCTTCATTTCTGGTTCGTTATCTTTACTAGCTTCATTTCTGGTTCGTTATCTTTACTAGCTTCATTTCTGGTTCGTTATCTTTACTAGCTTCATTTCTGGTTCGTTATCTTTACTTGCTTCATTTCTGGTTCGTTATCTTTACTTGCTTCATTTCTGGTTCGTTATCTTTACTTGCTTCATTTCTGGTTCATTATCTTTACTTGCTTCATTTCTGGTTCGTTATCTTTACTTGCTTCATTTCTGGTTCGTTATCTTTACTAGCTTCATTTCTGGTTCGTATCTTTACTTGCTTCATTTCTGGTTCGTTATCTTTACTTGCTTCATTTCTGGTTCGTTATCTTTACTTGCTTCATTTCTGGTTCGTTATCTTTACTTGCTTCATTTCTGGTTCGTTATCTTTACTTGCTTCATTTCTGGTTTGTTATCTTTACTTGCTTCATTTCTGGTTCGTTATCTTTACTAGCTTCATTTCTGGTTCGTTATCTTTACTTGCTTCATTTCTGGTTCGTTATCTTTACTTGCTTCATTTCTGGTTCGTTATCTTTACTTGCTTCATTTCTGGTTTGTTATCTTTACTTGCTTCATTTCTGGTTCGTTATCTTTACTTGCTTCATTTCTGGTTTGTTATCTTTACTTGCTTCATTTCGGGTTTGTTATCTTTACTTGCTACCAAAAGTCTGCAGAAATCAGTCACATCATAGATATGTTCCATTCTGTATTTGGTGAACAAAATTCCACTGACTTTTTGAAAAGGATGAAAAAATCCACCATAAATATCCAGTAATTTGGCTGATCCACCAACATTTTCCTATCAAAAATTAATGGTAACATAGGAATAAATTAGCTAAAAATCCACCAACTTTGCCAGAATATTATTTTCAAAGAGAAACAATTCCACTGACATGTCAGTGGAATTTACCACGAAATACAGACTGGGATATGTTGGCCAAATTTACCATCAAATATCTACAATATGGGCAAAGAATGTCTCCTCAGACAATTTCTCTCCACCTTTTCAAATTTCTCTCCAAATAATAAATTAAATTAAATAAAAAATTACTGCAGGAACTGGTAAAGTGTTCTCCAAGAAATCCTCTATTTTAGCTTCTGTCCTCAGTAAAATACATGTAAATATAGGAGGAAATTAACTTAATTAAGGATGGTTTGCACAGAAATTGTTAAAAAAAATGTCCCATATTCTGCAGACTAGGGTCACCAATATGATCAAAATTCTCAAAAACTCTCAACATTTACATAAACATAGGAATTAATTAGAAAATTGTAGCCAGATAATCAGAGATGGGCGAAAAGTACATCGAAAGTACTTAAGTACTAAGTACAAGTACTCGTAAATCAATGTACTTGAAGTAGTTGCCCAAGTACTCAAATTAAAAAGTACTTTCAAAGTACAAGTACCAAGTACTTTTTAAAGTACTTAGAAGTACCAAGTACATTTACTATACAATTTAAAAATAAAAACTAATAATTTATACTGTTAACTTAACTTTTTTCTCTGATAGTACATCATCTCAGTGATTCTTTTCTCAGATAGTACATCATCACAGTGACTCTTTTCTCTGATAGTACATCATCACAGTGACTCTTTTCTCTGATAGTACATCAGCAGAGTGACTCTTTTCTCTGATAGTACATCAGCAGAGTGACTCTTTTCTCTGATAATACATCACAGAGACTCTTTTCTCTGATAGTACATCAACACAGTGACTCTTTTCTCTGATAGTACATCATCACAGTGACTCTTTTCTCTGATAGTACATCAGCAGAGTGACTCTTTTCTCTGATAGTACATCATCACAGTGACTCTTTTCTCTGATAGTACATCATAACAGTGACTCTTTCCTCTGATAGTACATCATCACAGTGACTCTTTTCTCTGATAGTACATCATCACAGTGACTCTTTTCTCTGATAGTACATCATCACAGTGACTCTTTTCTCTGGTAGTACATCATCACAGTGACTCTTTTCTCTGATAGTACATCATCACAGTGACTCTTTTCTCTGATAGTACATCATCACAGAGACTCTTTTCTCTGATGGTACATCATCACAGTGACTCTTTTCTCTGATAGTACATCATCACAGTGACTCTTTTCTCTGATAGTACATCATCACAGTGACTCTTTTCTCTGATAGTACAACATCACAGCGACTCTTTTCTCTGATAGTACATCATCACAGTGACTCTTTTCTCTGGTAGTACATCATCATAGTGACTCTTTTCTCCGATAGTACATCATCACAGAGACTCTTTTCTCCGATAGTACATCATCACAGAGACTCTTTTCTCTGATAATACATCACAGAGACTCTTTTCTCTGATGGTACATCATCACGGAGACTCTTTTCTCTGATAGTACATCATCACAGTGACTCTTTTCTCTGATAGTACATCATCACAGTGACTTTTTTCTCTGATGGTACATCATCACAGTGACTCTTTTCTCTGATGGTACATCATCACAGTGACTCTTTTCTCTGATGGTACATCATCACAGTGACTCTTTTCTCTGATAGTACATCATCTCAGTCACTCTTTTCTCTGATAGTACATCATCACAGTGACTCTTTTCTCTGATAGTACATCATCACAGTGACTCTTTTCTCTGATAGTACATCATCACAGTGACTCTTTTCTCTGATAGTACATCATCACAGTGACTCTTTTCTCTGATAGTACATCATCACAGTGACTCTTTTCTCTGATAGTACATCATCTCAGTCACTCTTTTCTCTGATAGTACATCATCACAGTGACTCTTTTCTCTGACAGTACATCATCACAGTGACTCTTTTCTCTGATAGTACATCATCACAGTGACTCTTTTCTCTGATAGTACATCATCACAGTGACTCTTTTCTCTGATAGTACATCATCACAGTGACTCTTTTCTCTGATGGTACATCATCACAGTGACTCTTTTCTCTGATGGTACATCATCACAGTGACTCTTTTCTCTGATGGTACATCATCACAGTGACTCTTTTCTCTGATGGTACATCATCACAGTGACTCTTTTCTCTGATAGTACATCATCACAGTGACTCTTTTCTCTGATAGTACATCATCACAGTGACTCTTTTCTGAGATAGTACATCATCACAGTGACTCTTTTCTCTGATAGTACATCATGACAGTGACTCTTTTCTCTGATAGTACATCAACACAGTGACTCTTTTCTTTGATAGTACATCATCACAGTGACTCTTTTCTCTGATAGTACATCATCACAGTGACTCTTTTCTCTGGTAGTACATCATCACAGTGACTCTTTTCAGATAGTACATCATCACAGTGACTCTTTTCTCTGATAGTACATCATCACAGTGACTCTTTTCTCTGGTAGAACATCATCACAGTGACTCTTCAGATAGTACCTAGTTAACAGTATTAAAGTAAATACAAGAATAATAATAACTGTAAGCATATGTCAGAGAATTAGGACATATGCTTACATAATATGAATTAGGAAATTTAGGGATGACCCTACCTAATGTAAGCGAATGTAAATATTATGGAAAGTTGGAAACTTTTAAAACTACAGAGCGTAAGTGGGATCTTCAGACAAAGTCTTAATTGTACACAGGGTACATTTCGAATATATGTAAGTGGAGAATATTTATGAAAAATCATGTTTCGTGGAGTTAACGATTATCGTACAGGAAAATACTAGGAGATTTTAATAACATAATTACAGCACTAACGGTACTTAACGATACTCATGTGGCCTTTGAACCTTAGATGAGGTACCTATTGACAACATGGTAAGGTAGGTAAGTATTTGCTAACATGGTAAGGTAGGTAAGTATTTGCTAAACAGGTAGGGTAGGTTGGTATTCGTTAATTTGATAAGGTATGTAGTTAGCTATTCGTTAGGTACCTATTGACAACATGATAAGGTAGGTAGGTCTTCGTTAGGGGGTACGTCAAGAGCCCCCCTCCATGATTTTTTAATCCTTATTTAC
>CANNZV010000074.1:682993-858807 GCA_947561585.1 Caprella mutica | reverse complement strand
GCCAGTTGCTATAGAGACCACAGGAGGGTACGTCAGTATATTACCTCCTTAATCATGAAATCCATAGGTAGACGCCTTGTTAAGACAACGAACGATTCAAGTGCGCCTGCCTGGTTCCAATAGCGAATGTCTATTACGATTCAGTTAGAAATGCCTTCAGCATCCTCTCAGTCGCAAAGGAGAGGTTTTAGAGGGTCGGGTCCACCCCTTCAGCGAACTCAACACAACACTCTTCTGTTAAGAATGAATTCTTGTTTTTAATGGAAAATTACTGTCTCAAAAAAGAAATTGAAGAGGTCAATTGGCTCCAAAATAAAATAACAAATTGTTAAAAAAGACAGGATAGGAAGCTTCTAAATTTATTTGTAAATGTAATAAACTGAATAATGAAAATAGGAGAATGATGAAATGTTTCTTTTCACTTTGCTATTTGATATACTTTTAGCCACTAATGTAAGCTATATTTTGAAAGAAAATAGACATGTTATCGGTTTTAAATTTAGTTATAAAAAGTGAAGAGTTGAACTTTTACTTACGTTGTGCAGTTCTGACATTACAAATGCAATGCACTCTTAGGATATCTAAATATTTTAAGATCCAGCTCATAAAATTAGAGAGGAAAATAGGACAAGAATCAATTTCCTCATATATCGCCACAATGAAATCTCAAAATTGTAATTTCAAACTGTATTCTTTAAGTAAACAAATTTAACGATCATGAAGACAACATCTACACATGATAAAGAAAACAAACTAACGAAGGTAGAAATTCGGTTTCATAACATCTATCCGTTATAGATGCACTAGAGGTTCAAACTATAATCCAAGTTATACAGACAGAATAAAGCGATATGCGGTTTAATGACAATGCGATTGACTACAAAAGGACTCTGAGAGTTTTGAGAAATTGTTGCTTTTAGGTAAGATTCATAGAGGTGTGAATTTATCGTGCATGCTTTAATCTTTGGTCAATTGTTAAAGAGTCCTCTATGTGAAGAGTGTGATTTTTATTATTTTGTAATTTTAATTGGTATAATATTTACAAAACTATTTAGATTTATGTAAAAAAAATATCTACGATATAAGTCCATGAATGATTTAAGGATTTAACCTCAGAAGGACGACAAATACAGTAGGGCACCTGCATTAAGAACAGCAAAATTACGGACACTTCTTTTTGAAATACAAAATTTGTGGACTTTAATTTTATTTAAAAAAGTTGTGATTTTTGTTAATAATTAATCATTCCAACAGCAGAAAGAGAAGCACGATTAATTTACTCTCAAAAACTAGAGATTTTAGAAAAATGGATAATTCTATTATCTCGAAGAAAGAAGGTATTAATTTACCTTATTTTATTTAAGCTATAGGGGAGAACCGGGAGCATTCGGACAGAGGGATGGTTTGGACAACTCGTTTTAACATGTTTATAATTGTTGGAACTACTGCTTATTGCAACTGAATGTGTGCGACCTATTAACTGTCAGCTATTTGAAAGATCCAGTGCGGAGATGTAGTATTTCGCCCCCGAGGGGTAATTTACTGTTTTCTTCAATATCGTGATTCAATTAGATCGTGTGTGGACTATATGTATACGAAACTGATTCTCAATCTCAAAGGCATGAATTATATCAATATTTTATGTTATGTTTGGTGTGTAAAAAATAATACAAATGAAATTAGCAAAATGGTGATGTTTTTAATTCTGAAGTGTCATTTGGGATGGTTCGGACACTTCTGTTGAGGTTGGTTCCTTCCCTCTGTATCCGATTCAGTCCACCATTACAATTTATTGAAGTAATTCTTATTAAAAAGGATATCCTGAACTGGAAGTTAATTATTTTAATTGACATAGCATTCGTTGTTTATAAGATTAGTTACAACTTTCAATATTAGTGTCTTTATTTGACAGTTTGACGATCGTATTCATGCCTTTTCATTATAAAAGGAAAACTGATAGAGGCCGTAATAAAGAAGGTATTCAAAAAACATTTGATGAATTCCAAAAAGGTTTATCTGTCAGAAAAGCTGCTGAAATTGGAGGTGTAGCAAGATCTACACTTATGGACTATACTTTAAACATTCGATGAAATATTTAAAGGTCCCCTCCACTCTAATTTTTTTATTTCTCTATGCATTAGAATTAAGGTTACTGATGATATAACTGCAAACCATTTTAAATTTGGTTCTATAGTTTTATTATAATATCTAATTTAAGATTTTTTTCCGTTCTTTCTACTACATCTCTGAATTTCAAACAAAGAAACAGCCCCTTGTGCGATACGCTACTAGATCCATCAAATTCAAAACAATAACCAAGCTGATTCCAAGATAATGGATCTATATAACGAATTCAAGTACCTAATTAAGTATTTCTTACTAATAGTTTTCATAAATCATAACATTTTTCCTATCTAGAGAACTGTTCATTTTAAAACACCGTATTTGAATAGGTATGTACTATGTTTATACGAACGAACATACCTACTCAATTATGGGGCCTTTATCTTCTTATGATTCTCAGAATGAAAAAAAGCGAAATGTGAATATTTCTTATATAATTAATTGTGAACAGAATACTTGATCGATTTAAATTCTGCTTACTGTTATATGTTACATAACCTTAGCTCTACATATTTAAAGCAATTCCAGAATTTTTTCAATTTAGAGTGGAGAGGACCTTTAAGATGTAATTTACTAATTTTGGAGAATTCCAAGAAGGAAATAGTTATACCTAAAGTAAAAGGCAATAGTTTTACAATTTGCTTTTGATATAATATAGCTATTAAATATAAGGATAATTTCACAGTGATTACTCATGGGCTATCTATATTTTGTTGGAGAAAATGTTCAATTGGTACAATAATATTATTATGATAAAATTTCAAATACGATGAATTATTACTGTGAATAACAACTCATTATGGTTTATTTCAATTAAATTAGTAGATCCGAATTCAATCCTATCGTTTAATTACACAAATTTCCAATGTTTTAACCATTTTTATGGTGTCCAAATCATCCTCACAGCTTGTCCGAAGTCTCCCTCTAGGAAGAAGCATTCGGACACTTGAATCCCTCTTACATTTTGTTTTATAACTTTCGAATGATGGTTTAAACTGTAAATCAGTCACAATACAAATTGAACTAACATGATTTATCTACATACAGAATCTTTAAATAGTAAAATTTGAATTAGTTTACGAATTATTCAGTTTTTAACAAAAACTGTCCGAATGCTCCCGTTTCTCCCCTATGCTTTTGTATAAAAGATATTTTGCTGCACAATTTTTTCCTTCTATATTTGGCAGAGTTCATTTTATGGAATAAATTTTTTTACGGACTGCTCTATTTTCCATAATTAAGGAGCTTTATAGTTTAATTTGGATTATATTTCACATCATTCAAACTGTAATCAGTTTCTTTAAAATCATTCTAAATTGCACGAGTTCCCAACGTGAAGATTCTTTTACTGTAACTTCAGGCGATAACTCCTGATTCCTAACAAACTATCGTAACTTCTCCCCAGAAAGGCAGTTTCGAGTTGCATAACTTCAGTCCAATATTTTGTTATAGTCTACGCATATATAAACAGTTATGATGGTTCAGTATACGCCAAATTGTAAAATGTGAACTTAGTTACGATCTTCTATACCTTGCATGTATGTACACTTTTGTCAATAGAACACATTTAGTGAATATAACAGCTATAGATATTGAACTACCTTTCTAAGAATAAGTACCTTTTTTCATTCATATTTACGTGGAGTACAATAGAGATATATAAACAAATCCTTTAATGATTTATACATAGTTAAATATTTTGCAAAGTAGATGTAGCTCTGCCATTAATAGCTAAAGGAAAAGTAAATAAAAAAGTATAATTCTTTCCCAATCATATTCACGACAGATATGAATCACAAATAATCAATTTTTGAAACTGAAAAGGTATATTCTGACTTTGCAATAGGACACATAGTAAATAATGTAATCTATAATATAAAAGTGAGTGTATTTTCTGCTTCAAAAGTAAGCAGAAAAGTTAATGAGTGTTAGACCGACTATCAATACAGACATGCAAACCATTATACTGATTATGCAGAAGTTTTATGTATTTACTAGTTATTCATGTTCGTGTATGAAGAACATATATCTTCATTTAAAATAAAAACTACTACATTGATGATCTTTTAAAAATGCTTATCTTGGGTGTAGAAAATCTCAATGCTTTCAAATAAGTATTTGTTTTGCTATTTTAACAATCACCTTTTAACTATAAAATTAAACAAATTAAATAATTAACTTGAAATAAAAATATTCACACAAATAAATGTTCTTTCTGTTTACAACCCAAACTACAAAATTGTATTCATGTGAATAGCTGATTAATTTTCAAAATCCACATAATATCCATTCACGATATAATGGTTCATCGATTCTTGAATATTTGAAAACTGCTATACCCAACCAACCAAATTTTAAGGTTGACTAACAAAAAAATTTTCTAACATTTTTTTTCAAGATAAAAATTAATTGATTAATTAAAGGTTACGTACGAATTAACCAGAATCAAAATTGTTCACAAGATAATCACTCAAATAAACAGAAACAGTAGGTACCTCTTAGAGTGATAATATATCGGTACCTTTATCAACTCTTAACCCTTACAATCTCCCTAAGACCAAAGGCAACTTTTAGATTATGTTATGGTGGAGCAAAAAAGTCCCTTTCTAATCTTCTATGGCACTACCATACCTTCTCTCTTGATAGTGAATGCAATTTCAGTTGCTTAAATCTGGTGTAACTCCTTTCGATATATGAAAATATAATTAATAAAAGAAACAACGATTCACATTAGACATATAGATTAATAGTAGAAACTACGACACATTTACACCACACGCTTCAAAGTTCAAACTAAAGGGATGTAAAAGGATGCAACCAAAGATTTCCCACGTAATGTCTGCTACTGATTAGATAAATTTGAATGAAATCACCTAAATCTGCAAAGCCAGCAATATCAAAGTTCCTCTCACCACCTGCATAACCATAGTCTGTCATCACTCAAACCAGAGAATTGCTTCACTCAGAGAAAATCATCATTTATTAGTTATGATCGTGAGTGTTATAAAATGTGTTCCTATGATTTTCGCCATGTTTGGAAGGATTTCTTATTTAATAAAAACTCGAACATCGCAAGAAAGATTATTCTTGGATGACTGTCTTACTTGTTGGTTCATCTAATAAATAGATTTCTTCGATTTTTACCGATTTTTCTAAATTTGAATTCTAACTAAGATTATATTATATCATATTTTATTCAATCAGGTAAAATCCTGGAATTTTTATCCACTTATATATAAGGTTGAAGAGTAGTTAAAGTATTAATGATGCGAATAAATATAAATAAAACATTTTTGCTTGAAAAAATACAGTCAATAGAAAATATTATACGGATATAATTCGATACGTTTACTAATAGCTAAGTTCTGGCATCGTCAGTTTTTTCTCAACTGATTTAGAAATAATTATAATAATTTCGAATAAAGAATTCAAATTATCTCCATCTCTTTCTGAGCAGTTATAGATTATTATTTTATTTAAGGTTGGTTCTACACTCCAGAAGTTTTAGGGCCTATAATTCAATATTGAAGGACTAAAGTTTTGCATGAGTTTGCCACAAACCCGAGAAATTTGATAGAACTGAGATGTTCTTTTAACCTTTCTGTAAGTTTTTGGACAGGCATCATTGTGAGTATAGGATTGGATTGTCAAAGAAAGAATGATATTGAAATAATTTAATAAAGCAATTAAATACATACATTTCTTTATTTAGACACTAAGAAAATAAAAAAAAAAGGATTTAAAAAAAATATAGTTCTGAAAGGAAAATTCAGTTTCCTCATCGGGACTCGAACCTCCCCCTTCCATTAAATTATTTAATCAATAGAATCATAATACACTGTGTTGGAAGTTCATTTCCGTAAGAGAGAATAAAATTCGTCATCTTTGGAGGAGTAACTTTTCTTGGTGTTCTGATTTTTCCATTCTTTTTCTGATGTGATTATAAGAAAATATTCTTTGTATTTAAGTTTCAAATTTTCCTGTAGTTTTTATCAGATATTTAATTTATTTCGATGCCTAAATTAAAATACACAAATCATAGGAAGCTAAAATCTTTAAAATTATATAAAAATTTCCTAAGCTGTAGTTTGGAATTATGTTATTCAGACTGAAAAAATCATGCAATCAATATCTCACAAAATATGATTGATTGATCCGCTAAAAAAAATCTTTTAAATATCATTCGAGTTATAATTTATTAATAAGTCAATAACTGAACACTATCAATGAGATTCACAATCTTAATTCTGACGAATATTACTGAAGAAGCAATACTACGTCACAAATATTGTGTATGATGATAGCATATACAAGTAATTAAAAAAAGACTGTTTCCCTGACTAGATAAAATACAGAACACAAAAAGAATGCTTCTATACAATATCATAACGCTTACATATAGTATCGCAATGCTTCTTTACAGTATCGTAACGCTTACATATAGTATCGCAATGCTTCTTTACACTATCGTAACGCTTGCATATAGTATCACAATGCTTCTTTACAGTATCGTAACGCTTACATATAGTATCGCAATGCTTCTATATAGTATCGTAACGCTTACGTATAGTATTGCAATGCTTCTTTTCAGTATCGTAACGCTTACATATAGTATCGCAATGCTTCTTTACAGTATCGTAACGCTTACATATAGTATCGCAATGTTTCTATACAGTATCGTAACGCTTACGTATAGTACCGTAACGCTTCTTTACAGTAACGCAACGCTTACGTACAGTAACGCAATGCTTCTTTACAGTATCGTAACGTTTCTTTACAGTATCGTAACGCTTCTTTAGAATATCGTAACGCTTCTTTAGAGTATCGTAACGCTTCTTTAGAGTATCCTAATACTTTTTTAGAGTATCGTAACGCTTCTTTAGAGTATCGTAACGCTTCTTTAGAGTATCGTAACGCTTCTTTAGAGTATCGTAACGCTATTTTACAGGATCGTAACGCTTCTTTACAGTATCGCAACATTTCTTTATAGTATCGTAACGCTTCTTTATAGTATCGTAACGCTTCTTCACAGTATAGTAACGCTTCTTTACAGTATCGTAACGCTTCTTTAGAGTATTGTAACGCTTCTTTAGAGTATCGTAACGCTTCTTTACAGTATCGTAACGCTTCTTTACAGTATCGTAACGCTTCTTTAGAGTATTGTAACGCTTCTTTAGAGTATCGTAACGCTTCTTTACAGTATCGTAACGCTTCTTTACAGTATCGTAACAGTTTTTTATAGTATCGTAACGTTTCTTTAGAGTATCGTAACATTTCTTTAGAGTATCGTAACGCTTCTTTACAGTATCGTAACGCTTTCTTACAGTATTGTAACGCTTCCTTACAGTATCGTAACGTTTCTGCTACGAGTATCACTTTTCAGGATGAAGATTGCCGAAAATATACAAAGAATATCCAGCGAGACCAATATTTTTTTATGAGTTTATTACATAATATTGCAGAACTAAGGTCTAGAAACATAAATATGGAAATCTCATAAAATTTGGTTCAGGAAATAATTTACTTTTAAAGTTTTTAATACTCATTGTGCACAATAATACGAAACAATAATCTGATTATGGAGAAAAAAATTATAAACAAGTGTAGCAGGTTCGGTCCTTGTTTTAAGCTTTCGATGAAAACCTGAAGTAAAGAAAAAGTCTATAATGTTTTCTGTTTTTTTCTTCCGTCACCCAAATACTTGACAAATTGAATCGATTATACCTACCTAGATGACATTCAAAACACACTGTGTACAGTCCTTTTATCTGAACTTAAGTTAGCAACTCGGAATTAAAACCGCTATTGTGATATATTTATCATAAGAAATTAAGGTGATAAAAAAAATTATAGATGCTATTGAATTACAGCAAAACCAAACAGATCAAAACAATGAAAATTTGATAGCCAGCAAAGTGCAATCACTAAGCAATTATTGTGAATCAATTGCGTGCACTTGTGGAGTCACCTAATTTTGAGGATGAATTTACTGGTTATATGTTTTTGGGTTACCTACTGAATGAAATTTAAGTCATCTACACTCTACGAACCTATTGATGAATTAAATAAACTATTTAATTCTCTTCTACCAACAATATACAACAAACTATGTTTTCCTCAAATTGTTGCGAATTTCACAGTAAAATTGGCATTATTGTGAGATTAATATTAATTTAATTATTGTATCATAGCCACTTAAAAATTATAACTCTGGCAATCTGAAAAGTAAACTGAATCGGAATCATATAGAAACAGCAATTTTATAAAGCAAGTTTTTCAAATTTCTAATAACTGACCTGGAAAATCAAACAGTGCGATGAACATTAGCACGCGCATACAGTCGTTTGTTTTCAATACATTCTTGTTCATGGAAAGTCTCCCACTTATTTCACTTTACTGTCAAAACTCTGACAATTTTTGGCCACTTGACAACCCAACTTCGAACACAAATGTCAGCAGGAATGGATAAATCGATAATGATTGTGGACATAGCGATTCCCATCGTTCCTAATTGTTATTTCAGTTATTGAATCTCACGGACAATCTTTTATCGTTTAATTTAAAGAGATTCGAACCCGGAAACCGAATGTATCAGATTAGAAATGATTGGTTCGAGCTTGAAGAGGATAAATTATCCATTTTGTTCTCAGCAATTTACTTTGGATATTCGAATTAAATTACGGATTATGTGGATAATTTATTTTAAAAAATTTCACACTTATGGACATGGTAAAGAATAATGTAGAGTTTTACGCTAAAAAATGTTTATTTATCATATTTACTTATCCGAGCAGTAATTATAAGACATTGGACAATTCCTTCGAAATGTTCTTCCACTCTCTCTCTCTCTTTGACGGAATAGTTCTATTATATTCCTAGATTAACTTTCCATCTCATTCAATCCCTACACTATCCAAATAATTCCATTCTAATACGTTGGTGTTGTTCACATTCAACCAATTCAGAATAAACAATATAAGAATGTTTACGATCGTTGACCTGAACAAAGTTCCAAAGACTACCTTCACATGACCTTTCCTGCGGACTGGAGCTTTACTTATAAAAACAAATAAATAATTACTATTAATTAAGTGTACTTCTAATTACGATCTATAAGAAATTTTCAAATTTACTTCTGCAAATATTTTATCAATCTTACTCTAAGTGTCATTATAACCAGGGCATTTTTTTAGCATTATGAGGGGGTCAAGGGAGCACGATAGATGGCCTTGTGTCACAAAGTGTCGTTAAATGTAACCCAAGTTTTGGATGTTGTAAAGTTTTTATGTCTCTTCTGATGCGTCTGAAAATCTTTCTGTATTTAATGGTCTCCATAAAATGCAAGTGCCTCATTGATAAATGATTTAACAGATTTAGTGATTGATCTAATATAAATTATTAAAATGTATATGTAGCCATCTAATTTGATTTGTATAATATAGCCATTATTCTATCTAAATTGCAATCTGTATAAAAAAATAGAAAGTTTGAAGTTTAGATGTTATATGAAATTTACTTCCTTGAAAAAAAAAATCTGAATTGTTTATATAAATACTATGACTCGTTTGTTACTATTTCATTATATATTTTCGAATAGGAATAATAGTAACGAAACAAGCACACACTGCCGACTACAATAAAATAAAATTTCAATTTTGATCATGCTGTGTGGTCTTTCCTTAAATGGCTTAAATTAAAATTAACATACACGTTAGAATGTCTAAGAATCAAAAAAATTATTGTAAAAATTCTTATATTTTTATTCTGTCGTACACTTTTTTTGTAAATTTAACATTCTAAATCAACTTGAACCAGCATTTTCTCCATACAAAAATGATTGAATTATATTCACAATTTTTGGACGATTGGTGTGTCAGTGTGAAACCATTAGGAGGGGTACAGCTTAACCTGTAAGTCCCACTCACCACAAAGTATTTAACCTGCAAGTCCCACTCACCACCAAGCATTTAACATGTAAGTCCCACTCACCACCAAGCATTTAACCTGTAAGTCCCACTCACCACCAAGTATTTAACCTGTAAGTCCCACTCACCACCAAGTATTTAACCTGTAAGTCCCACTCACTACCAAATATTTAACCTGTAAGTCCCACTCACTACCAAGTATTTAACCTGTAAGTCCCACTCACTACCAAGTATTTAACCTGTAAGTCCCACTCACTACCTAGTATTTAACCTGTAAGTCCCACTCACTACCAAGTATTTAACCTGTAAGTCCCACTCACCACCAAGTATTTAACCTGTAAGTCCCACTCACTACCAAGTATTTAACCTGTAAGTCCCACTCACTACCAAGTATTTAACATGTAAGTCCCACTCACTACCAAGTATTTAACCTGTAAGTCCCACTCACTACCAAGTATTTAACATGTAAGTCCCACTCACTACCTAGTATTTAACCTGTAAGTCCCACTCACTACCAAGTATTTAACATGTAAGTCCCACTCACTACCTAGTATTTAACCTGTAAGTCCCACTCACTACCAAGTATTTAACCTGTAAGTCCCACTCACTACCAAGTATTTAACATGTAAGTCCCACTCACTACCAAGTATTTAACATGTAAGTCCCACTCACTACCAAGTATTTAACCTGTAAGTCCCCACTCACCACCAAATATTTAACATGGTGAACGTCCCACGACTGTTAGTTAGTTTAGCCCCCTATGCCATGTTGTGGGAATTTGTTCGCAATGCATCCAAATGAATATGGACGAGCAAAGTTTGGTGGTCGCGCTGCTGGAGAAATATATTTATGAGCATCAAGACTCTCGGCTATATCTTCTGCTCGAAAGTTTTCGAGAAGTTTTGTTTCTTTTATGAAGATTAAAAATCATTATTCCAAGAAAAGTATCATTTTTAGAAATTATATTTCAGTTCAATTACAAAATGAATAATTCATTAATTTAAAAAAGTTTAAAATCACAAGTGAAATATAACAAAAGGGATCTTGTTACCTTCGAAAAATTGCGGAAGATCATATTTTACCCGGCATTTATTTATTTAACATCTTATTATTCGCATAACTGAAAAAGTGTTCTACCAAATTTCCTTAAACCATTGGTTAATGTCCAGTGACCTTCTGGTAGAATTTCGGGAGTGACTTGGTTAAAGGTCAAGGTCATTTATAACTCAAAAAGTATTGAACCGCATTACATAAGACTTGGTGAGACGAATGGTCAATATATAGGAACCATTTTGTTAGATTTTGGGAGTGATCCGGTGAAAGGTCATTTATAACTCAATAACTCAAAATATTTCACCATATTGCATGAAACTTGGTGGGACAATTGGTCATTATCCAGTTTATTAGATTTTGGGAGAGAATGGATCAAAGTGGCGTCGAAGGTATGCGCTCTACCGAGCGCACTTAATATAGTGTTACCGTATCTTATTTCATCACATTCCATTTTGATATTCCTATGTGAAGTGGTGACAATAAATAAACAGGCCTTAGAACTGCGTTCTATTTGAAGGTTCGAAAAGAGATTCCGAAATCCAGATATTTTCTTCTCAATCCCAGCCACAAGTTTATTCAAGTGCTTTGTAACAGCAACATATTGTGGAGGAAATATTCCTCGTATTCAAATATGATTTCTGAATACCTGACAATCCGAATATTATTGTCAAAACTTCATGGAACACGGTTTTGCTTTTAATGGAATTAAATCTTAACTGTATGCCTATATTATCACGATGTGAGGGACAAAATGTTTTATGTTAAAAAAGAAAACGATGAAAAGCTTCCGCAGAATAATTTTCAAGATTGGAGCAGTAGTATTATGGATAATTGAAGGCGACGAATCCTTGTGCACAAAATGATTACAATCAGGAAAAGAGAAGACTACGCTAGGGAATATTGAAAGTTCCAAAAGTAATACTAAATTATTGTTTGCAGTTAGTTGAATTAATCACAAAACAGAATGGAAAACAAAAAAGTCTTTAAATATAATAGAACAAGTAATCCCAGGTAGCAATTTATGTTCAGAGTACATCTTAGCGAATTCCTCATCGTATATACGATTCATATCCAGTGTAGTGTCCCATTTTTGGATTGTGCGGAGGAACTTCTCTCAGGAAATTAATAACGTGAGTCTCCGCAGAGGAACCCAACAAATACAGAGCAGTTCGCATCGTAATAATATTAGTTTGGAAAACCAGTTGTTGACTAGGATTTATTTTCCTGTTATTTAATTAAAATTAATAAGTCATTTTTAACGTCAGCTTCGGAACCAAAGGCCATGTCGCGGCCGAAAGAGTCACTCGGAGAAGTCAGAAAGAAATTTCCATGAACAAAGTCACCTACCACCAATTGATGAAAATGCTCATGAAAACAGACAAACTATTTCGTGAATACGGTGCAACGGAATGTAATGAAAAAGGATACAAACACCAGTAAATGCAATCAAAAGGAAGAAATTTTACAAAATGTGTTCAAACTGCCTCCCATTTGTTGCGATACAGCCGTTCAAAAGTTTGTCTAATGATTGGCGGACGCGAGCAGACACCATGAGTTTTACGAATCCTTGCGGGACAAACGTTTGAACGCTTGCATCGCAACAAATGGGCGGCAAATTGAACATATTCTGTAAAAATGTAACCTAATTTAAGATTATATTTTTTGTGCTCCTTCTAAATGCAACCTTATGTTAAAGTTTGGCAACAAAAGTGTCGGACACCCTGTATATTGACCGGTATTACACTAACTACCTACTACACATTAAACATGTGACTTAATTGCTCCCACTTCAAACTACTTGTAAAGCAAGAGTGCACACGCTAGTGACAAACTGACAGAGGTTATCTATTTTCAAAACAGTGAATGAGCATTATCACGCTTTAATACAGCAACACCAAAATTGAGATTTAAGATTTAAAAAAAAACTGCATCTGCAAGAGTACTGATAGTTGATTCCTGCTCAGATATGAATAAAGAGTTGCATCTGATGTCTGTAAAAGAATATAAATCCAGATTTGTAAGGTGATGGCGACAAATGCATGATAAAGATCCACCAAAACGCTATTCATAATAGCTTTTCCAGGATACGCTATCCAGGAAAATTTTGATTTTGGAGGAATATGTTTACTAAATGATAGAGGCCAAACTGACAACAACATATTAATATTTGGTAGAAATCTGGTTTAAATGACTTACAAAGTTACAAAATTGAGCATCCAACGGTATCTATCTTCAAGTGTTGTAAAGAAAGCAAGGTAAAGTAAGTATTACCTGTATATTCGCCTTATTACCAAATAAAAAAGATAATCTTTTATTAAGATTTTTAATCGACGTTGCATCCTAACACTTTAATGGTCGATTTTTTAAGACCCGTGGTCTCTAGTTTCACAAATACTTTTCCAGTAACAAATATGTTCGTTATCAAACAGAGGCTGCGCTTAATACAAAATCGATATGTTTAAAGCCCTTGCGTTTGTTCCACCTTCAGTTGTTATTGAGGCAATTTTACCACTTGTAGATGGTGACGCAATTCCTCAGGAAGTGGTAGCTTGATTAGAGACGAAGGACATAGGCGGAGAACGAGGCAGATGCCACTAGGAAGCTTCGAGTTGTTCCAACGTATCCAATAGCATCATGGAATTTTCATCAGCGATCATTAAATAATCATACTAATACAAATAGAGTGTGGAAGGTTTCCACAATGCACCACAATCTTCAGTTTCAAACACTAAAATCAAAGCATTTATAAATCAATCAATTGCTTAAAAAAAACTCTCCAAAAAGAAAAGATTTCGAACGTTGCAGTGCATAAATTATCCAAGTATTTGGATAATTATGAACGAATACTAAAGGTGGTTTTGAAGAACGACCCTCAACAAAAATGAAGTACTTTGAGAATATTGCAGTTTACATTATTTTAAAATGAAACTCAAATTAATGGTCATATATGTAAGTGTTGTTTCAGAAATATTTTCTGTTCAAATGTTTTTTGACTCGACATTTTTTAGTTTTGATTAGAATTTACCAAAATAAATTGTCTTATATGTATTATTAATTTCTATTCTCCTAATATATCATTTCGTTATGATAGCTCTAGTACCAAGGACTCTCTCCTGAAGCAGCGTGAACTTGAAAAGCTGTCTGGGGTGAATGGAAGAGATGGGGGTGCGTACCTTGATTTCTGGAATCTGGACCTATGAAAAAATCGCCCGAGGAAGAAATCCCCTCCAAAAAACATACAACGAAGAAAGAATACTCCCACGTCAAAAATAAAATATGTAATAAAAAGATAGGAAAACATAGCATGTAGGGGAGAACCGGGAGCATTCGGACATAGGGATGGTTCGGACAACTCGCTTAAACATGTTCATAGTTGTTGGAACTACTGCTTATTGCAACTGAATGTGTGCGACGTGTTAGCCGTCAGCTAATTTAAAGATCCAGTGCGGAAATGTAGTACTTCGCCTCCGTGGGGTAATTTACTATTTTCTTCAATATAGATGTAATTTTTCGTATTGAATTGGATCGTGTGTGGACTATATGAATACGAAACCGATTCTCAATCTCAATGGTATGAATTATATCAATATTTTATGTTATGTTTGGTGTAGTAAAAAATTTCAACTTCTTTAATTTATCTTTATCCTTTTAAAGGCTGCTTCACACATCACCCTGATCCGTCCGGGACGTCACCGGTCAGTGATTTTTTATCACTGAGGAGAGCCGGTAGTGTGTGAATAGGTCCGTTAAAGTAACTATATATTTTTTCACTGACACCGAATCACTGTGAGGAGAGTGACGGAGACGGACCGATGCTGTGCCGGACGGATTTCGATGATGTGTGAAGCAGCCTTTTTTCTCCTAAATTTTCTGATAGCAACTAAATAATTCTTACATAAATTACTTCTTGAAATTTATTTCGGAGCAAGTAAAGATAGCGGACCACTGTCCACTTTACTTGGTTAAATTCTGGTCCGTTATGTTTATTAGATTCTAGATTCAATTTTGGTCCGTTAACTTTACTTGGTTAAAATATTAATTATTTGACCAATAATTGGAATAAGAACATAATTTTGGAATCATAGATACCACATTATAGGATTTGAGCAGAAAATTTTCGATCTTTTTACTATTTGTTCAAAGTGGTGAGTCAGTGGCTAAAATAATATCGCGTCTTGCGGGACGCTAAGATTCTTATTTTTTGGGTCACGTGACTGGCAATCTAGCGTCAGTTTAATGGAGAAATGATATAACTGAAACAAAATTTAATGGAGAAATGATATAACTGAATCAAAATAAGGTTTTACACCATCTTCCTTAGCGTCCTGCAACACTTCCTCTCTCTAGAGTAGTTTATCATAACTCTATAATTCGTTTTTCACAACTTCAAAGTCGATCTCGTTTTTTTTATCATTTCTTTCAATCAAAAAATATATGAAAAATTAATGTATATTCATTAATATTATAATTTATACGGTTAAAACGGGATGGTTTTAACCGTATAAATATTTATTAGTATATATTTATTATTAGTATTTATGAAATACTAAAACAAATATTTTTTAAAACTAAAAAATATGTTTTGTGGTCCGTTAACTTTACAAGCTGAATTTCTGGTCCGTTATCTATAGTAGCTTAATTTCTGGTCCAATATCTTTACTTGATCCTTTATTTCATTACATTACTTGATTCTTGAAATTTATTTCCTTACATATCAGCTTTAAATGAATTGAAAACCTATTTCTTTATTATATACTTTAATCGAGTAAAATTGTGCAGAGAGTGAACACCGCAACAGAATAGATAGTTGTCGACATTTTTTTTGGATACATTAGGATACATGAACAGCTTCCTGTGATACTCGATGGAGCTTTCTGCAAGGTCATCAAGAGAGGAACCCAGCACTCTCATCAAGGCAAAATGCTGCTTGTGCAATAATTCAAAGCCATTCTGCAGAGGCAAATATTTCAAACTTCAATTTAGAAGATACATTTTCCACTTTCCAGCTTCAACTACTTTAATTGGAGTTAAAAACGCTGAAGTCGAAGTATTAAACTATCTTCAAGATCCATGCTGCAAAATTGAATCCCTCTTTAAATAGCCAACAGTTAAGACAACATTCATGAAATATAACACTACTCTGCCATCACCAGCTCCTGCTGAGAGACTTTATTCTTTAGGTAAGAATTAAAAAACAGGGGGGCTCATGACCCGGGGGGAGGGGTGCTGGCTTATGACCTACACCCATTTCGAGTACCACCGATCCCAGCTCATCCACCCTACCATTACTGGAATCTATTTATTAATTTGTAGATTTATATTCGATTTGACATAATGTCTCTAGGGTTTAAAATATTCATAATGTATCCCTCCATTTTTCTCAACCAATTTCCTTTGCAGAAGTTTCTGTCACTAACTTAAAGATCGTTCAGTGGTTTTGCTAGCTGCAAATAATACTCGTTTGATAGATCTGAAATTTTGACGTAAGGTGTAAAATGCTCCTAATCTTTGAAGTTGCTCATGTAAATTTTTCATTTTATGGTTGTCACACCAAAATGAATTTTTTGGAATGTTTACTGGGGAACTAATGTAAAAAAATATCGATGAAAATTGCAAAAAAAAACACTGAACGATCCCCTTAATATGCTGCTCTACAGGTTGGGCATGGCAAGGAGTTTGGAAGAAATTTACTGGAGTTGAAGGACTTTAAATCAATCATTTCCATAGAGTCAGCTGAAAAATTAAATTCAGGGATTTCAAACTTCAGAAAAAAGGCTTAAACTGCTTTCAAATTGATGTAGTCCGTGTAAAAGAATGAAATTTAAAACATTGTTTCCTTATGTATATTCTTTAACTTAGTTTTGAAATATGTAATACTTTTATCAATCCTTATTTATAAATTTATCTATCCCGTTAGAAATTTTCAACATTTATTCTCAATTAACTATTTATGTATAGAAACAACTTCTTAAATAACAGTTCATAATCTAGATACAAAAATTTGGAATTAATTTAGACCAACCATTCTTCTCAGCCAAGGAACTTGAACCTCCTCATTATTAAAATAGTGTTTATCTCTAGTACACTCTACATATAACATCTTTCCATCACTTCTCCAAGTTCTTTCTTCTTCATGAGCGGGCGCCCCCGCTAACATTTTGTTTAAATGTGTCTGCACTCCAGTCCGCTGCTCATCCATGCATACTCACAGACTACAAGTATATAGAATATAGTGGTGACAATTGAGACAGGTAGTGTACGTGACATCATCACAGCAACACTAAAAATAAATTTAGGGCAATCGAAGAATGTTTAATTATAAAAAATGTTTATTTAATGCCAATATAAGAAAAGAGTAATGGTGTACATATTCAGTTATTCAAACTACTATAACTTCCTTGAGCGGTCTCTCCTCCGGCTCCCAACCACGTCACCACCATAGCCCCTCCCGTTCTCCATGTTCCCTCAGACACAGTACCTCTATCTTCATGCTCACGATCAACACCATTTTGTCCAATGTAGTCGTCGTTGGAATGTTCACTTCGCTAATAATTATGAAGAACAGTGTACGCCCTAACTACTTTCACAGCTTTATCAGGCTCAAGAAATATTGTTGTGTGCATGATGCGGAATCGATTTGCAATGATACCAAAAACATTTCCCACTACGCGTCTGGCTCTTGATACCTTGTAGGAATAGATGCGTTGGTCCTCAGATTGGTTTTTATATGGAAAGGTTTCATTAAAAAGGACTTCAATGGAAAAGCATCATCCCTACTAACACACACAAAAGGAAGGTCTCTATTATAATTTTAAGGCCTGCACGGTTTGGGAAAATTTGCCTTATTATTTTCCAAGAGACTGCATAGTGAGCAGTTTCTCCAAACCCCTCCATCAGAAACCCTCCCATTAGCGACGACATCAATGAATAGAAATTCATTGTTTGCGTCAGCAACTGCCATGAGTACGATACGTCGAAAATGTGAGATACTTTATAGTTGAAATAAAACTATCCGTTATTTGGAGGGGTTTAATTTTCACGTGCTTTCCATTCAATACTTTCCCACTTTTGATCACAATCAGGTGTCTGAAATGGAATTAGAAATTTAATAGTAGCACAATCCATTTGAATAATTTAATGTTTTCAAATAAATTAGTCATTAAAAAGCAATTTTAAAATTATTAATTGGTTTCTTGAAGCCATGTTCCAGTAAGAGCGAATTTCTAAACATATCAAGTGAAGAAGATGTGGCACAACACGTAGAAATCACAACAGTTCCTTTTGCAAGTGAGGATCCTGAAGTAGGCCTAGCTCACCACACAGGAGTGAAGTTCGCCTCCCAGCAATACCTCACCTGGTCTATCCTGCTAAGAGCATATTCCTTCCCAAAATCAACAGCGATCCAGGAAGAAAAAGGCCGAAGATAATGACCCACAGTACAAAGCTGCACTTGAAAGACTTAATACAATCGTTTCGAAATAAAGGTCATAAGAACTGTAGGTTTGAAGTATATGACACGTCATTTGCTACAGACTTAGGTGAATTAAATAAAACAAAAAAATTGATGGATGAGATTATAATGAAGGGTTATCTAGGAGAATTGAACAGAAACTCACAAATATAGTGAAAATGGGAGACGTAAAGTAACTGTAGAAGACTGGAATGATAATAATTATATAAAAGATCTCATGCAGATAAACAGGAAATATAAATTGACCTATTATGATTTGCTCAAATGTGAACTATTAACGAATTACCCTTTGTAATTTATATTATAGGAGTTATTTTTATACCAGTCGTGTTCACTTAAATTGAGTAGAATAATTTTCTTACTATAATGTTCCTACAAAAAAAAATTTAATATCTTTAATCACTAAGAAATTGTTATATGTTAGATGTTTTGTTTCCATTATTCCTACATTTTTATTCATTATTTTCATAATAACGTGTTCCATTGGCAGGTAATTTTAAATTTAGACGTTTAATAATTGATTCATGTTAAAACTATTGAAATATTCGGCGACCGGAGATCTCGCCGTAAGGAATATTTAAATTTCATGTATGTTATAAATAACTATTTGGAAATAATATAATAATATATGATTAAACATATCATATTCCTCATATTACGTTAGAATCGCAGCAACGAAGATTTTTATGGATTCTAAAATAGAAATGAATGGAATTTTGCTTTAGCTCTATAGAGATCACATCCACTAACAAGAGATATTTTAAATGTAGCATTATAAACAGTGTACTACCTTGAAATATTTGTGTCATGCACAATAATTCAGATTTCAAGAGGTAACCCGTACAATGTAATACCGAATAAAATAGAAATCAATAATTAGGTAGTTATGCAACTATAAACAACTCAGAATTGAACAATAATTAGAAAAGCTTTATCTTAAATTCACAATATTAAACACACAAGAACACAAACACTTATATGAAGAAGTGATGGAAACCGACTAGGATTTGCCAAAATACAGCTGACTATCACTAGTGATCTTATTCATCTTTACTGAACTTTTTTTAGCAAAGAAAGTAGCTTGGACTACATATTCAAAACTAAATTTCGAATCTTAAAGAGTAATTTGAGATCTTCTTTCGTCACAATTGAGCTGATTATTAGCAAATCTATAATTGAGTAACAATATTGGCAAATGACAGTACAGCTCGCTTATTATTCATTTTAAATTAATTAGTTAATATTAGGTATTATTAATAGAATCAATAAAATAACCCTAATAAAACTAAGTTTAAGAGAAACATTACCTTAATATTGAATGGATTCAAAATTTTGGTCAATTGCCATCTTGATTCTTGAGAAATCGTCTCCACAGACATAGCAATTTTTGATAATGATTGTTGATTCAGCCATATTAGATAGTTGCTGAACAACCAATCAGAAGCGATCAGTAGCATGGGGTACGGTCAAGAGCCCCCCCGGTCATGAGCCCCCCTAGGTCATAAGCCCCCCCCGGTCACGAGCCCCCCTCCATGTTTTTATAAACCTTATTTACCTAGTTAAACAAATGAAGAACTACTTAGATAGAAATAACTGAGAGTTGCTAATGTAGTTTGTTGTATCCGCTAGATTGTTGTACTGCACACTTCATGATTGTTTAATGACCTGGCAGGGGTGTTCGGGGGTTGCACGCCCCCCGATATACATATATTTTATGTCTAATCAGTAATGAACTGCAAAAGTGTCAATAAGGATTAAATAATATAGGTAAATAAGGATTTAAAAACAGGGAGGCTCGTGACCGGGGGGGGGGGGGGGGGGGCTTATGACCTACACCCCAGTAGCATACGTCACACCAAACAATAATAATTGTACGACCCCCCCCCCCCTCCCTTGGAATTCACGGGGTACGGTCAAGAGCCCCCCCGGTCACGAGCCCCCCTCCATGTTTTTTTAATCCTTATTTACCTAGTTAAACAAATGAAGAACTACTTAGATAGAAATAACTGAGGGTTGCCAATATAGTTTGTTGTATCCGCTAGATTGTTGTACTGCACACTTCATGATTGTTTAATGACCTGGCAGGGGGGTTGGGGGGGGGGGGGGCGGCACGCCCCCCGATATACATATATTTTATGTCTAATCAGTAATGAACTACAAAAGTGTCAATAAGGATTAAATAATATAGGTAAATAAGGATTTAAAAACAGGGGGGCTCGTGACCGGGGGGCTTATGACCGGGGGGGCTCTTGACCGGGGGGGGCTTATGACCTACACCCGGAATTCACAGGGGGATAATCTTTAGTCTAGTCGTTATAAAAATAAATATCCTCTCTCTACTGATTAGGGATTACATAACTAATTTGTAATTACTTTATATTAATTAAGTCTACAAGATCGCATATGTGGTTCAACATAGTATTTTAAACATAATCTACCTATGTAGGTACCATATTGTCTTTGAAGACACTAAGTTGTAGGTGTACATTAACGCTGATTGGCTAGAAGTTGGGTCAGAGCGGTGTGCCTAAAAAGCGTCCGATAGCGTCCGGTAATATCTAGTACTGCCCTGTACACTGTACATGATTATTTATATCATATAATGATTGTTTATTTACATATTTAAAGGTAACAGTTACCTATTTGATAGTAAACGCTCCCGGACGCTTTAAAAGGCATAAAAGCGTCCGGAAGCGTTTAGAAGCGTCCAGTAATATCTAGTACTGCCCTGTACACTGTACATGATTATTTATATCATATAATGATTGTTTATTTACATATTTAAAGGTTACGGTTACCTATTTGATAGTAAACGCTCCCGGACGCTTTAAAAGGCATAAAAGCGTCCAGAAGCGTTTAGAAGCGTCGAGTAATATCTAGTACTGCCCTTTGCACTGTGCATGATCATTTATATCATATAATGAATGTTAATTTACATATTTAAAGGTAACGGTTACCTATTTGATAGTAAACGATCCCGGACGCTTTGAAAGGCACAAAAGCGTCCGGAAACGTTAAGAAGTGTCCGGTAATATGTAGTACTGCCCGCCCTGTAGACTGTACATGATTATTAATATCATATAATGAATTTTAATTTACATATTTAAAGGTTACGGTTACCTATTTGATAGTAAACGCTCCCGGACGCTTTGAAAGGCACAAAAGCGTCCGGAAACGTTAAGAAGCGTCCGGTAATATCTAGTACTGCCCTGTAGACTGTACATGATTATTTATATCATATAATGAATGTTAATTTACATATTTAAAGGTCACGGTTACCTATTTAATAGTAAACGCTCCCGGACGCTTTAAAAGGCACAAAAGCGTCCGGAAGCGTTTAGATGCGTTATTTCTAATTAAATTGCTCATAACTTTTTTTACTTGAATACACATCACAACTTTGATGTGTATTCAACTTTGTATCCATGAATGCGTTTAGGTATTAGGTATTGAATTATCGACTTAGAATTTTCTAAGAGTAAGTAAATAGTCAGCTGTAAGGGATGTTTTACTACCTACTTTTTCTCCCGTACGAATAACATAGGAATATTTCGCCGATAATCTAAAAAGGAACCCAACTCACTTCACTTTGGTTGTCCATTGCCGATTTGCACAATCTCGAGAATACCCACGCTACCCATCTATTGCCGAGCGTGCATTAATACCTTCATTTTTTTACCTTCGCAAAATTTGTTGGAAGTTATATATTAGCCGGCATTTATTTATTTATCATCTTGTTATTCGCATAACTCAAAAAATATTCAACCAAATTGTCTGAAATTTGGTTGATATACTAATTAATAATTTAAAGAAATTATGCACATACGTACGCAATATTATATATACGTGCAACTTTTTCTGGTAGGAGGTGGGATGTTCGGCAACGAGTACTGTGCAGAACGCATATATTTTTTGTTAAACACTACAGTAGCTGAGTAGAACTCCTCTATAGTGAACTACCACTACTTCACTTAAGAGAGTTAGTTCATTATACCTGTCAAGAGATGCATAGGAAACCAAAGACTATTAAATTACACACTTTAACTATATAAGGGGGTTAATAATGAGACAGCCTCAAATTAAAGTTTAGTAGAAGCTACTTTTGCGAAAGTTGTTGTACAATATTTACGCTATTTTCTAGGTTTTAAATATGTCACGTTTTTCATGTAATTTATTATTTGAATTCATTAGATACGTGTAATTTACCATTTTTTTAAAGATTACTGTTCTGCAATAAAAATCAATATCTTTACTATACAGGCTGTTCTTACAACATTATTTCATTACATGAGGTACATAATTTCTCAGGACTCTAGTTCATTATAACTGATCTATAATATACTAAAATCCAGTTCGCTATACAGAGCTTACTTTTTAGAAATATCTATATAAACTATAATGGATATTTTATGGCAGACTAAATAAAACATATTCATTATACGTGGTAGTTCACTATACAGGGCTCTACTATATAGGATAATTCACTATACAGGAGTTTATTATATAGGAATTCTACTGTAACTCATAAATCAGGAGAAAAATACTACGCCTACGACCTATAACTCACAAAACTTTACACAATCACCGAACACTACCCTATTATCGAACGTAATCAGATATCAAAATCACTGGACTTTGCTTAATCACCGAACATAAACTAATTACCCAACGATATCAAAATCATTTACTTTCCCTAATGAATAAGGTTTACCAACCCAATTACCGGGCAATACCAAAATTACGCTTTTAGGCAATTGAAGGCATATAACCCATTTAACTGTTTACCTGTCGCTGTAACTGACGGTAAAAAACGATACCGGACGCTTTTTAGGCAATTAACACATATACAAACCATCAAATATGTAACCTTATCCTTTAAATAAGTAAATTATTGTACACCAAATGATATAAATAATTATATACGGTGAACAGGGCGGTACTAGACACTAACGTATGGTACCGGACGCTTGTAGATGCCTCCAAACGCTCCCGGACGATTTATAATTAAGCAATTAACAAATATACAAGTTTGTCGGTCGTTAATCATTAAATGTGTATAGTACCATTCACGAAATGATATAAATAGTCATGTACAGTGTACAGGGCAGTACTAGATATTACCGGATGCTCCTGTACCTTTTAAAACGCTCGGGAGCGTTTATTATCAAATAGGTAACCGTGACCTTTAAATATGTAAATTACCATTCATCATATGATATAAATAATCATGTACAGTGTACAGGGCGGTACTAGATATTACCGGACTATTCTAAACGCTTCCGGACGCTTTTAAAGCGTCCGGGAGCGTGAACTATCCAATATATAACCGTAACCTTCAAAAATGTAAATTACCATTCATCATATGATATAAATAATAATGTACACTGTAAAGGGCGTCAATACATTCTAATCGACGCTACCGGACGCTTTCGGACGCTACCGGACGCTTTTTAGGCACACCCGGTCAGAGTGCTGACGTCAGTGCAAACATGCTCTGTATTTTATAACATCGAGTGGAGCGTCTATCTTATATTGTCTTTAGTGTCACCACCAAAGTGTTCAAACTGTACTACAGTACATCAGTGTGGTGAATAGTGGCTGTGCTCCCAGTCTGTGTTTAGTTGTGAGAAAGTCTATGGAAAATGACTCCCTATCGAAAAGAAAGAGAAGGTTGCTGCAGCCTCACACACCCTCCTTTTCCTATTGCTAACAGCGAACTGATAATGAAAAAATGCCACTCTCAGAAAGAGTGGTGATTCGAACGAACACTCCGTTTTTTCATTTCAGTGCGAAAACAGCGTTTCATGGTGAAATTTAACACTTTGTGGTGAATCTCTAGGGAAATACCTAGGTGCCGACTGACAATGTAAACACGGCTTTAGTTTTGAATAGAGTCAGTCTTGGTGAAACATAGTAATTGATTCAGCCATATTAGAAATTTGCTGATTATGACCAATTTCTATCCAATCTTTGTAAAAATGTCTCTTAAAATTGTAAAAAAAACTACTTTCTGCTGTTTTCTTACTATCTTTAAACATTTAAGAACCTTCCTACCACGCACGTTTGCTATTGTTTGTTTCTAGAACTGGTCTTGGACCTCGTTGTATCTACACTTTTCACAATTACGTGACTCTAGGAGTCGCTGATTGGTTCAACCATCGACTTCAAAAATAATAACACACAACTGGGCTACTCCCCTAATCTTTGTACTGTGAACAAGATTAACCGTTTTCTTGACGCAGTTCAGAGTTAATATTTCTTCTACTTTACGTTTAATTCATACTTTCCCATTAGAAACAAAGATTTCTATATTTCTTCCATTCATCGAATTATCACTAGAATGTACTTTCGACTGCAAACTCATGACAAAACACAAGTAACAGTTTTATTTTTAGAGATTGTAAGCTTCGTTGCAGGGACAAACCGACTTGTTGTAGTCGAAGCGAAAAAGTAGACTGGGACACCGTACCACCAGACATGACATCTATCTCACGAAAAATTGAACCAGAAGTGTTGAAACTTCATTGCAAGCTACTTTGGAGAATTGCATGATCTTCTCTGAGCAATGCTTTGGGAAGTCTACCATTCTCCGGTTTGGAATCAACAACTCCATACTGCTTATGTTAAGCCAAAATATGTTGCACAATCCTTTTGGACCTTCATGTTGTTAGAATTAGGTTAAATCAGTGGGTTAACAACGTTAAGACATAGAGTTTATTTAAAGAGTAAATATGTTATACAATTAGAAGTCTATGGAGAGATGAGTGGAACCCATCTCTCACTGAGTAATGTTCAAGACAGACTGATTTCAGAAACTACATGACAGGGTATTTAACCCTCGACGGAAGTGTGATCGACTTTAGACCTTATGTCCGTTTCTCATTAAAAGTAATACTTAGTTATTGAAACAATAGGTAATTTAATATAGCTGAGCTAGTCTAACAGGAAGTTAACATTAAATATATAACGAGTGTGTAATACATTTAACTAAAATTTCAACACTCCTCCTCACACGACATTATATATTTTTCATACCTATTAATTTAACAAATTTGGTAAATCTATAAATAGGCAACGATTTAGAGAATATGTCAGACGATCCAAAAAAAAATGAACAACAATTTACATAGGAAATGAATTATTCTAAATTTAAAGACATAAATCTCATTTTAATCAATCCTAAAATTCAAAACATTAAAACTCAAATTGAAAAATTCTGAAATTCAAATTGAACAATCATAACTGCAAGAATTTTAAACATTTATTAATGGTTTAATTCTATTTCAAATAATTCCTTTCTTCCCCTCTTTTTATTTCTGAATGTCGATATAAAATAGAGTCTTCAGAAATCCAAAAAGAAAATATACTGTGTATATAAAATATTTCAAACTTACATATAACATAAAAACTCAAACCTATAACTGCAAGAATTTTAAACATTTATTAATGGTTTAATTCTATTTCAAATAATTCCTTACTTCACCTCTTTTTATTTCTGAATGTCGATATAAAATAGAGTCTTCAGAAATCCAAAAAGAAAATATACTATGTATATAAAATATTTCAAACTTACATATAACATAAAAAATCAAACCTATAACTGCAAGAATTTTAAACATTTATTAATGGTTTAATTCTATTTCAAATAATTCCTTTCTTCCCCTCTTTTTATTTCTGAATGTCGATATAAAATAGAGTCTTCAGAAATCCAAAAAGAAAATATACTATGTGTATAAACTATTTCAAATTTACATATAACATAAAAAATAGTATGAATACACATCAAAACTGAACTTAACATATTGTGACATTCTTGCTTATTTTATTTCAATTTAACTTGTAAAAATTAACATTGATTAATAATCATGCAATTAAAATTAACATCCTTCCGTTAAAAAATAGAATTTCTATTTTTAATTATTTTATTGAATAAAATTTACTATTAAATTCTTTCTTCAGAAAAATTGAAAGTTCGTTTAATATTTTACTGCAAATTAGTTATAAATATAACCATTTCATTTATGTATATTAATTTAAAAATATTTCATTCCTGCAAATTCCTAATTTATTTTGACTCTAAACTTTTCTAATCATCAAAATCTAATTAGTATTTCAAAATGAAAAATTATTTATTTCTAAATATTCACTTCTAAATATTCACAGTATGAATATCAATTCATCTGTATTCAATTCATATGCTCACCTAATAGACCGCGTACTTCTATTAAGTAAACATGCTGAGTCATCAATTAAAATAATAATTAAATGCTGTGTCGGTAGTTTTTGTTACGATTCAAAGATTAATCTGCTGATCATTAAAAAGCAATAAAAATTCTATCTAACTACTATCCAAAAAGACTAATTTCAATTAATTTGAGAATTCACTTCACAAATGCTGAAGCAAGTTGTACACCAGTGCAAGAACCGTAGAGGCGAAAGTTAACTAAACCTACCACTAGACTAACATCAGGTTATTCATTTACTGTGAATAGAACTACAATATGGCGTAAGTTAAATGTCAGTTAAACTAAGTCTTTTTAGCAACTTAACACTACCACTTTCTTGTGTAGCTATTTACAAACAAACAAGTCTTTACTTATTTTACTTCTTGTAGTTGTAGTTCCCATAGCCACCACAAGTATGTGGAGTTGCTCCAGCTTTGCTGGGGCGTTTGTCCGGTTTGTTGTCCATAGCCACTCCAAGTACCGGCAGCTTGTCCAGTGGTTGCGGCACTCCAACCGCCCGGTGCCTGTTGTCCCCAGTTGCCGTAAGAGATTTGGGTTGGCGGTGTCTGTTGCTGCTGTGCATAGTAATTCCGCTGCTGTCCATAGTACACCCCACTGTTCCAAGTGCCGTATCCTCCTCCTTGCTGGGTGTATCCAGATTGGGGTAGCTCTGGGATGAGTAGTTGTTAGTTTGAGAAGAATACTCAACTTTTCAGCTTCTCTCCGGAGTGAGTCAGCTACGGTAATCCAGTTAGGGATGTCTGTCTGAGCTTCAAGTGCAGTGACAAGCACTTCAAACGGCCCTGGCAGTGATGACAGAAGACAAATCACCTTTTGTTGAAAGTATTTACTATCATTCAATACTTTAACAAACATAAACAACCAAAGCAGTTTACTGTTTAACTGAATTGATGTTTTAACATTATTCTAATTCATAAGAATAACTGAATATAATTATTAATATTCAATTGAAACAAAACAGAAGTCTTAGTTCGCAAGAGCCTTTTGTTGAAAGTATTTACTGTCATTCAATACTTTAACAAACATAAAAAACCAAAGCAGTTAACTTGATTTACTGTTTAACTGAATTGATGTTTTAACATTATTCTAATTCATAAGAATAACTGCACTGAATATAAGTATTTACTATCATTCAATACTTTAACAAACATAAACAACCAAAGCAGTTAACTTGATTTACTGTTTAACTGAATTGATGTTTTAACATTATTCTAATTCATAAGAATAACTGCACTGAATATAAGTATTTACTATCATTCAATACTTTAACAAACATAAACAACCAAAGCAGTTAACTTGATTTACTGTTTAACTGAATTGATGTTTTAACATTATTCTAATTCATAAGAATAACTGCACTGAATATAAGTATTTACTATCATTCAATACTTTAACAAACATAAACGACCAAAGCAGTTAACTTGATTTACTGTTTAACTGAATTGATGTTTTAACATTATTCTAATTCATAAGAATAACTGCACTGAATATAAGTATTTACTATCATTCAATACTTTAACAAACATAAACAACCACAGCAGTTAAATTGATTTACTGTTTAACTGAGTTTGATGTTTTAAAATTATTCTAATTCATAAGAATAACTTCACTGACTATAATTATTAATATTTAATTGGAACAGTAACACAGCCTTAGTTCGCAAGAACCTTTTGTTGAAAGACTGTTTACCAAAGGATAAGGTCACAGATTTAAAGGTAATTTGTGACCTCTCTTGACACCTCTTCCGCAAAAATACTAAATCATTATATTATAACACAAGTGCATTTTTCGCTAGAGCAATCATTATAATTGACCTCATTAGCGCGTGACCACGATATGCTTACGCAAGCGTTTTTAGTGATATGTTTCATATAGGTTAACACTTTTTTCACAGCACTTCGTTTTTATTACTATTATAAACTTCTAATTTGTTTAAACATAATTTGATTTATAAACTCTTATCGTTCACTGGGCCCATAACCTGTTAGAATTAGGTTAAATCAGTGGGTTAACAACGTTAAGACATAGAGTTTATTTAAAGAATAAATATGTTATACAATTAGAAGTCTATGGAGAGATGAGTGTGGAACTCATCTCTCACTGAGTAATGTTCAAGACAGACTGATTTCAGAAACTACATGACAGGGTATTTAACCCTCGACGGAAGTGTGATCGACTTTAGACCTTATGTCCGTTTCTCATTAAAAGTAATACTTAGTTATTGAAACAATAGGTAATTTAATATAGCTGAGCTAGTCTAACAGGAAGTTAACATTAAATATATAACGAGTGTGTAATACATTTAACTAAAATTTCAACACATGTGGCAATAGAAATCTTTCGCAACGACAATTGGAGACTGTATGAGAGGGGAAACTTGCGGACATTTCTTGAGGATGAATAGAAGTTTGATAACTCTTTCATATTGTGTAAAATTAGTAGAATTTTGTGGTTGAAGATGTTTTGAAGGGATATAGCAAAGAATTATTCACAAATTATTAAGTTATTTGCCAATATCCGCGAATATTTCAAAGTTTATGATGGCTACCCTTAACTTTTGTTAAGTGTTTGAAATGAAATATGGAACTATTCCTAGAATATATGACCAAATGCTTTGAAATTTCATAGGAATACATGAGCTCTTTATAAAAACACCTGCACAATTTCAATAATCTGTGTATTGTACTTTTTGTGAAATTAAAGATTTAGAAACTTGTTTTTGCCTACCCTTATATTTTGTCCACTACTGTACATAGATGTGGACTGAACGACCGATTCTAAAATGTAGCCGAGACGATATTATATTTCTAGTACTATAACTTCTTTGCTACAAGAACTTCCTTGTTTATCACAGTAATAACTCTTAAAAGATTCGGAGAAATAAGCCAATTTCTAATGCGAAAAAATCTCAAATTGAACCGACCAATAGCGTTGCAAATGAAACTGTGGAGCTTGACGTCAGACGTGGAAAAATTATTACTGTTAACTACTAAACAGAATACATTTAAGTCAATACATACAGAGGTAAGCAAAGCGCGCGCAATTATTTGAGAAATCTAGATACAAGTCGAAACGGGACGTGCCATCAGTCTGACGCCCCAATTGTCCGACAGTTACATCTTTCTGTGTTATTTTTCGTTTTTTATTATTGAAATATAAAATATGATTAAATAGGTATACTCAATTAATAACTAATCTAAATAATAAAATATTTTTTTCATTTCTTTCACTTTTAAAATTTTATATTCCTCTTTCATTTTTACTTTATTTGTAATATCAATTGATATGATATAATCCCTCATTTGATTTCGTATTTAATGTAGTTTGTTGTCTGCACAGTTCATGATTGTTTAATGATCTGGAAGGGGGTTCGTGGGACGGCACGCCCCCCGGTATACATATATTTTATGTTAAATCAGTAATAAACTACAAAAGTGTCGAACAAATGGGGCGTCGGATTACTGAATAGTACCACTAACCAGTCGAAACAAGTGCGCTAACCTATAGCTCATCAGTAGGGTTGTGACATAGCATATTTTGCATGTGCTTTTCTAAAACGCATATGCTTATTCGATTCGCATATGCATTTACCAATATGCATATGCATTTATAAATATGCATTTATAAATATGCATATGCATTTACCAATATGCATATGCATTTTCCATTATACATATGCATTTGCCAATATGCATATACTTTCATCAATATGCATTTGAATGTATTATAAATTATTATGCATTTACAAGTCATGCTACGAATTTGAAATGTCAAATATTTTAAAAGACTCAATTGCTTTCGAGAATGGCATTACATTGTTGGCACTAAAGGATACTATATTAATGAAGTGAATTTTCATGGATACCAGTTATTTAAGAACAGCACTGACCACAATGCCTAAAGTTGGGTTGAAATAGCGCCTATCTAGTTATGTGGAGGAGTTCAATGACTATGAAATCGTTGACGATTCGCTGGTTTGCAAGTTCTGCAAAAAGACCGTAAGTATTCAATTTTAAAGAATTTTACCCATTAACTAAAATAATGTATGATTTCACTATGGTATATGTATTTAATTTTTCCAGGTGTAAGGTTACCTATTTCTACGACACTTAATTAAGAACTTTTTAGTTTTTTCCACTTTTAACAATATTAGAATCACCAGTGCAAATGGTATTATAGAAGGTGATCCACAAATAAGTTAAAAACTTGCTTTAAATTCGTATATTTCAACAACTATCGTAGGTACAGTTTCCTTTCGAGTATCATTTTGTTAATTGGATCTTTTTTCATCCACAGTTAAATTTGCATGAAGTCTAATTCAGTTTTGTGAATATAATAACTATTTTATTAATGGGTGGTTAGGATCTTTCCCATTTGACGACCCCTCAAATTATATTTAATTTTTTTTTCTTATGTACTCTTGTCCATAGAATCAGAAAATCATAACCGTTCTTTGTAGAAACTAATACTTTTTGAGCTAAGAGGGCTTAAAGTTATTTCTTTCTTAAGTATTACTGAAGAATTGAGAATTTTGAAAACTCGTGATTTCACGCTTTTTGGGCAAAGATAGCCGTAATGCAGTTTATTGTATCCGCTAGTTTGTTGTACTGCACACTGCCGCCGCCGCTCCCCCATACTCCCCTGCAAGGTCAATAATTATTCGTGAAGAGTGCAGCACAATAAACTAGCAGATACGACAGACTGCATTACGGCTATCTTTGACTAAAAAAAATGTGAAATCACGTTTTTTTAAAGCTCTAAATCTTTCAGTGATACAAAGGAAATAAATAAATTTAAACCCTCTTATTTCAAGAAGTATTAGTTTCTACAAAAAATGGTTATGATTTTCGGTTTCTGTGGACAAAAGTACATAGGAAAAAAATAATATTAATTTAATTTGGTCGGGGTCGTCAAATGGGAAAGATCTGGTGGTTAAAATGACTTGGCGCAAACGGTCAGAAAACTGACAATGAAGCAAGTCCAAAACTAAAAATATTTTTTTTAGAAAACATCCCCATTAATAAAACAGATCTATTTTCAGGTTCAGTCAAAATCAACTTTTAGAACTATTAATGTAGGTCTCACCCAAGGTTCGGTGATTTCGCCGACAATTTTTAACATTTTTATCAATGACATATGTAACTTTAGTAAAAACCTAGGAATTGAATGTACCCTGTTTGCTGATGACGCTGTATTTTACTTTGCTGGATCTGATTTTAATGAAGCTACTTTTAAACTAGTTAATTTTATCAAGAAACTTGAGATGTTTTTAGCTATGAACAAATTAACCCCAAATACTGCGAAAACTAAACTAATGCTATTCTCTCCCTCCCATCCTGCATCTTATCCACCTGTATTTTTTAATAATGTTTTACTTGAATGGGTGGAGGTTTTTAAATATCTAGGAGTTTTTATTGACAACAAACTCAAATTTTCTAACCATTGTACCCATATTTGTAATAGACTCAGCCAAATCCAAGGCAGTATTTATGCAGCTTCACCTTACCTCAATAGACCTGCTCTTCTTACAATTTACCATTCTCTTGCCTAGTCAATAGTTATCCAGTCCATTATTATCTATGGAAAAACCTACCCTGTTCATATTAATAGAATACAAATTTTAATGAATAAAATTTTACGAATTATCTTAAAAGTGAAACACAATGTCAATCATGTTCCTTTAATTTCTACCAGTAAAATGTTCTTCGATCTTAAACTTTTAAAATTTGAGGACCTTTGTAATTATTTTTTATTGAAATTTATTAGATGCGCTTTATATGATGATGTTGGTTTGTTAGGTAGGTATTTTATCAAGTTCTTACCACAGCATGACTATAATACACGAACTTTTAAATTTATTTTACCTCCAGTTAGACTAGAAGTAGAAAAACGGTCTACTATTTTCCAAGCTATCAAGCTTTTTACTGAATCCCCCACTTTTTTAACATTACAAATTTCTAATTATTCTTTTAAAAAGCTGTACAAAGATTTTATTATGGAAAAATACCATGATGATTTTATGTAGAAATGATTTTTTTTAACTAGTCAACTATTTTCTTACTTTGTAAATAACCCAAATGTAACTTTTTAACTATTCTTACTATCCCTATTTTATACTTTTATCCCTCAAGTTTTTAACTTATACGGGATTGCTCATTTTATACCATTTGATATTATCTGTAATTTGCTTTGTGTTGAGTTTAATAAATAAAAATAAAAGGTTAAGAGTTTCAATATAACTATTCATTTTTTAAAATATTGACAATACGGAGAAATGTGATTTAGTGCAAAAACGAAGGCACAAGTCAAAATTTTAATGGTCCCCTCCAAGCAAATATTTTTATTGCCTTATTCAACTAGGCTAATGTTTCTTATCATTTTGCTGCAAACCGCATCGAATTTGGTAGCATATTTTTAATTTTATATGCTTTTAAAGATTTTTATAATCAAATTTCTACAAACCCTATTTACTTCCGACTTACTAATTTAAGAAATTTTCAGCTTGAAGAAAAAGAATGTACACCATTTGTTTTGATTATCAACTAGATATTAGATTTAATAAATCCATTTAATATTCGTGTAAAGGTATAAAATTGAATGAACTTATAATAGAAACGTTTATATACTTTGGGAAACAATTGATATCTAAAATAATGGCCGAAAACGCATGGTTTGTTTATAAAATTAAAATTTGTAATCGAAACGAAGTGTACAATCTCCTTCTTGAGCATCAGATTAGTGATTCGCTCAATTGTTGCCACAGAGTACTAAAAAACTTTAAAAACAAATTATAAAATATATACTGAACCAAATTGTATGTTTGCAGAATAATGATCGTAGACCTTAGTTCTATTATATTATGTAATAAACCCATTTTTTTTCCCGGAGCCTGGAGAGGACCTTTATCAAGGGTCGGTCAGGTCGTACGAGGACAGTGCGATCAGAAGACAAAATAATTTTTTCTTCAGAAACTCCTTTTAAAACTATCCATGTTTATGTTGTAGAGAAAATTTAGAGATATTTAATCAGTTTCTTCTAACAGACACGGTTATATTTTTTAATAGGAGTTTCTGAAGAAAAATTAATTTTGGCTTCAGATCGCACTGTCCTCGTATGACCTGACAGACCCTTGTTAAAATTTAGACTTGTGCCTTCGTTTTTGCACTAAATCACATATCTTCGTATTGTAAATATTTAAAAAAAAGAATAGTTATATTGAAACTATTGACCTGAAAATAGATCTGTTTTATTAATGGGGATGTTTTCTAATAAATACATTTTTAGTTTTGAACTTACTTCATTGTCAGTTTTCTGACTTTTTGCGCTAAAGTCATTTTAACCATCCATTAATAAAAGATATTATATTCACGAAAATGAAGAAAACTCTACCTACAAAAGTTGTTGAAATATACGTATTTAAAGTTGGGATAACTTTTTATGTGGTTCACCATGTAGAAGGTAAAATTACGCAATTGAACTCTGGTGAAACAGTTAAAATTTAAATAAAGAATTAAAATGAAGAAAAATAGTATAAACCCCAAAACGTTCTACCTTATTGTAGATATTGTATTCTATCTTAAAGAGTTTTTGACAATTCCTAAAATTCTTTCCAGATTAACAATTCAAGAAAATTGCTGGTGGCTCAACATTTACAAACAAGGCAGCATATGTTGAACAAAGGAAGGTGTCAATCGCACTCGGAGAGTGAAACAAAAGCTGGTAATTCCATGGAATCTAACCTTCAGTTACTAAACAAGAAGGTACCAGTACAGTAGCGATTCCTCAAAGTGGAACCATACGAAGGCAACAGTTTTACGAAGATCTTTGTCGATTATTCATGTCATGTGATATTCCTCTGAATAATGTAAACAAAGAACCGTTCAAAGAGTTCATGAAGAAATACACGGCAAGATCTGTGCCAGACCAGTCCACTTTACGGAAATACTATGTTTCTTCTATCTATGAGAAAACAATGAAAGAACTAAGAAGGAAAGCATCTGGCCAAAAATTGTGGGTATCTCTTGACGAAACCACAGATGTTGATCAACGGTATATTGCTTGCTTCATTTTTTGGAGTTTTAGGAGTGGAAGAAGAAAGAGTAAAATGCTATTTGGCTAATATTGAAGTTCTACCAAAAGTTAACCACAGTACTATTGCTGCATTCTTCAATAATTCTTTGCAATCTATTTGGGCATCAGAGATGAAGTATGAGGATGTTCTACTAGTGTGTACCGACGCTGCTTCTTACATGATAAAAGCTATGGGTGGGTTGACAGTCCTCTACCCGAAAATGATCCACGTCACATGCCTAGCCCACGGCCTGCATAGAATTGCTGAACTGGTGAGAATAAATTATCCAGACGTAAACGGATTAATATCTTCGTGCAAAAGTATCTTCATCAAAGCTCCTGAACGAGTTGAACGATTTAAGGATAGTTTCCCAGACGCACCACTTCCACCAGCGCCAGTATTGACTAGGTGGGGTACTTGGCTTGATGCCATGCCGTCAGGTATTATGTTAAACACCTTGAAAATGTGTCTTCCATGATATTGAGTTTCAATTGCGATGAAAGTAGCAGCATAAGGGAATGCCAAGAAATTTTAAGCAATTACGATTTGCAAACAAGTTTGGTCGCCATAGATTCGACATTCTCTGTTCTGTCGGCTACTATAAAACAATTTGAAACCAGAGGAACACCAATATCCAGAATCATCGAGCAAATGAAACAAGTACAGGAAAGTCTTCAGAACACCTACAATGACAAATATCTCAAGAAATTCCAGTCCATACTGTGCAAAAACAAAGGATTTAAAGTAATTCAATCTGTGAACTCTATTTTGACCGGCAACCCAGATGCGAGCGACTCTGATGTGATTTCACATTGTACCCTCTCAGAGTTACAATGCCTTGCATACGCTCCACTTGTATCATGTGATGTTGAGAGGGGGTTCTCCCAGTACAAAGCGGTGTTGACGGACAACAGGAGAAAATTTAATTTTAACAATTTGAAATTCATGTTAATTGTTAAATGTAATTCTAATATTGAACAATATAGTGAATAATCTGTGTCTATAATCTATTATTATCCTACTCTTTATTTATATTACTGCAGGTATTACTTTTAGGTTTATGGCGTCATAGTTAATCATATGCCCTAATTTTCGAACAAAAAATTAAAGCCATATTCATCAGGAAAACTAAACGATAGAACAGCTACACGAAAACATCAAATAAATTAGGGTGTTTTTTCAAACTCCCACCAGATACAAACAGCTGGAAGTGCATATATTGCCTTCATTTCAAATGCATATGCCTTTTCTTATATGCATTATCTTTAAGTGCATATGTTTTATCTGCAAAACATATGCGATTCCTGAAATGCATTTGCGTTTTCTGAAATACATATGCATTTTCTGAAATCCATATGCGTTTTTCTCAAAAGCATAAAACCTGTTGCATATGCAGTATATTTCCCAGTGCATATATGCAAATGCATAATGTCACAACCCTACTCATCAGTCATAAGTGCTATTCAAACAAATCCGCGCAGTGCGATCAACTGAATTTCAAACAATGAATCACAGTACGAGTAACTAACTATTGGTAAAACAATGCTACGTAATGTGACGACCATTTGATATCAAGACAAAGCTTTAATATGATTTAACTTCACAACGTTATAAGCTTAAATGCAGATGTGTTTTTTTTTTCGAGGGTTTTAACTTAATGTTTGCCTTGAACATTTCAGGAAATATTCATCTATATTGCGAGTAACTTTTTAAAAAAGTGGAAAAAAAGTTATTCCGGATATTACAAATTTACAACCATTTTCCAAAAGGTTACCTAATTTCAGTGTACCAAGGTCTTGTGCATTACACTAAAAATGCTTAAATAAATGTTTTAAATAATTCTATTGAAAATTATACTTAACAGTAGCGTTATTATTAAAATAAATATTATTTTAATCAAAGATGACGAATCCTATCTAAAACCACTAATTTCAAGTTAATATTAGTTTTGATTTCCACTCTTTCCCACCATTTTCAAAAGATGCTATCAATCAACTGACAATTTATGAATTTTATCAGATGTCATCGTCTTACAAGTCTTCAGTTTCGTTCCAGAGCAAATCTTTCGACGAGAACCGACATTCTCCACGGTCATGCCATCCACATTTTGCTTCAAAATGTAGCGAAGGTTTCCAATTAGGCAATAGGTTTAAATCTTGAGAGACTTACTGAACCATACCATCAACTAAGATATTACTTCTCAGAAATTCAGTTACCTTAGCAGAGTGAGAAGGAGCATTGACCATTTCTTTTGAAAGCAGCAGGTTTCCTTTTCAGCCAATGAACAAATCCACGCTTCAAATAGTTAATATAATTAGCAGAATTTATTTTCACTACTGTGATCCTGGAAAATACGACCAGTTTCACTGTTCATTTCCAATGATTTCAACCAAAATTATTACACCTCCTTGTTGACGTCAACTTCGTTCGCGATGTGGTGAGGCATGCATGAGGGAGTCAAATTTTAGCCCATCCGTCAGGGCCGTCGACAGTGGCAGGCATTTTGTCTGTAAAGATTACTGTTTGGATATTATTCTTAAAATACTTCTCCACTCATTGTAACCTCTATTTCTGTGAAGTGTATCGTTCAAAAGAGGTCAGGCAACATGTGAAACACAACGAGGCGGTTAGTTTCAGTATTCTACCGTGGGTGTTTTTTTTTAAGTTTTTCACAAAACTTGCATCACCGATTGGTTTCCAATTTCTCTCTTGATCTAGGACAGGTTATGTCCCATATTCTTACGAAGTAACTTCAGGGGATCGGCAATAAATTTCTTCACTGTACTACTAAGTGGCCGTAATATATAGTAAATTCAATCTTAAATAATTTTTGAAAAGAAGCGCTGCCGCTACATTTTGCTGAAGCGGCAGCGCCGCTGCTCTTTTTTTGAAAATGTAGCGGAAACGGCAGCACTACCTCTTTTCAAAGTAGCACTGCCCACCTCTGAATGCATAACACAGTCTTGCTTTATCTTCAGAGTCATCAGATATTTAAAGTTAGTTTAATAAATAAACATCTAAAACTTGTAATATTCAATAGTCAACCATTAATTAATACAAGGAAGAGATTTCACTTTTTGAACTGTAAACGACTTATTGAATAGATCCGATTTTTCAACAAATTCTTTATGTGGAGATTTGACTGATACATTATATTTTGTACTTTGCGAGAGAGAATTGAAAACTAAATAATTTATCAATCATAGAAAATAGAAGAGCAGTGTCAAAAGCATCAGAATCAATATTAGGATGTCAATAATTAGCCAGTTTGACATTCATACTTTTTTCCCTGATTATTCAATATCATGTTTTTAATTATTTATTAATGACTGTGTACGATGTAGAGGATTTCATAAAACATGTGTACTTTGAAATACCAGTTTTTATTCTGCATGTTTTTCAATTTTCTTTCAACTTTTTATTTTCAGATAACAATTGATTGATTATTTTATTTTTTATACTTTTGAAGAATAAATGAACCATTGAGTTCATACCAACGGCCAAAGTGGTGTCATAACCCCAGAAGTTGGTACCATTGGTACCGGTGTATAATGCTTTAAGCCCCTTCCTGACACTCCGACAAATCACTTGAGTTTGGAAATAACACGGACAATCTCATTTCTACCTGTGTTCGTGCGTCCAGACGAGAGTAATATGATCAGGAAATGTCCGTGTTCGTGATTCTGCTTATGAATTCATTGGGAAAATATATGTTGTTGTTGATAGCTAATACCTAACAATTCAGCGATTTTAAACAATCATGGATTAAAGAAATGATTACCTAGTTACCTAACCGAAGTAAAATATAAATTCTTACCTAGGTACTAGGTAGGACCTAGCCGATTAGGTATACACCTAAAATAAATGTTTACCTAGGTATCTAGCCTGAGGTATATAATTAACATAATATAACTGTATAAACGTCTCTGTAATTAGACAATCCTAGTGCTCTCAATGTGGGAGTTATCGTAGATTACGATAGGTCTTATCAAAATTTAAATTTTGTATATTTTCATTATCAATGTAGGTATAGTTAACGCTCACTTTCAAATAGTGTTTCCTTTAAGCCTGCACTAGAATACTGAATGTTAACTAAGTAAGAAAAAAATAGCTTATGATTACAATGAGAGTTAAATAATAAATATAGCTACCTACGATACCTAATTATAATGCGTGTCCGAAAATGTGGAACGTTTGATAACTGAACTTATCCTAGTTAGTACCTAATATGTAGAATTGTAAATAAACTAATCAAATTGATTCTTGAATACAAATATATATTCAAATTATTTACAAACATCTCACTCAAATAATATAAATAGACTACTAACAACAAATCATATCTGAAATGATGATAATTATTAAACTCTATATATCACAAATATTCTCTCAAATAACAAACACTAACACTTCGATTCTAGTGTTCGGGGACAAATTTCTCCAACATGTTGAAAATCACTGACAGTATCGACTTTTGTGATCGGGGACAAATTTGCCCGCCATATAGCGGACAAATTTGTTCGCGAACTCAAGATTTTAGTGAAAAAATAGGCATTTCTCGGAGTGTCTGGACCACTGAACATTGAATAAGAAGCTCAGATCGAACGTGTACACAGTGGCGAAAATTAAACCAATCACGTCCACTGATCTTTGACGTCACTATAAACGCTCTCTTTGATAACAGTTTCAACGTGCACACACTTCAGCTCATTTAGCCTTATTATCTTTGCTGGCAGATTGACAATTAAAAGAAGGAACATTTTTTAATAGAGCGAGCCATAGGGTACGGTCAAAAGCCCTCCCTGTTTTTTAATCCTTATTTACCTAGTTAAATAAATGAAGAACTACTTAAATAGAAATAACTGATAGTTGCTAATGTAGTTTGTTGTATCCGCTAGTTGGTTGTGATGCACACTTTATGATTGTTCAATGACCTGCCCCCCCCCCCCCTATATACATATATTTTATGTTTAAGGATTAAATAGTATAGGTAATTAAGGATTAAAAAACAGGGGGGCTCGTGAGGGGGGGGGGGTCATGACCTACACCTGGGACCCATATGGTTGTAGGTCATAAGCCCCCAGGTGAAGAGCCTCCCTGATTTTTAATCCTTATTTACCTATATTATTTAATGCTTATCGACACTTTTTTAGTTAATTACATTACTGGGGTCTTTCCCATTTGACGACCCCCACCGGATTTAATTTAAATAAAAAATTTATATGTATTTTTGTCCATAGAATCCGAAAATCAAAACCGTTTTTGTAGAAACTAACAGTTTTTGAGATATGAGAGTTTAAAGTTATTTATTTCCTATGTATTACTGAAGGATTGAAAACTTTGAAAAAACTCGTGTTTTCATTGAAATTACTTATTGGCCCCCCGAAATACATACATAGAATATATTTCCAGTTTCCGTGATATTTTCAATTTATTACTTCAATGCTGATATGTGTGTGATGGGGGACGTGCCAGGTCATCAAACGATCATGAAGTGTGCAGTACAACAAACTAGCGGATACAACAATCTGCATTACGGTTATCTTTGACCAAGAAGCGTGAAAACACGAGTTTTTTCAAAGTTCCCAATCCTTCAGTAATGCATAGGAAATAAATAACTTTAAACCCTCATATCTCAAAAACTAATAGTTTCTACAAAAAACGGTTTCGATTTTCGGATTCTATGGATAAAAATACATATACAAAGTAATTTGAATTAAATTTGGTGGGGGTCGTCAAATGGGAAAGACCCCATTACTGATTGAAAATAAAATATATGTAACCCCCCCGACAGGTTATTAAACAATCATGAAGTGTGCAGAACAACAAAACTAGCGGATACAACACTCTACATTAGCAACTCACAGTTATTTTGATCTAAGTAGTTCTTCATTTATTAACTAGGTAAGTAAGGATTAAAAAAGGGGAAATTGCCACTGGGTGAACTGCCCATGTGGGTGAATTGCCACCGGGTGAACTGTCCATGAGAGTGAATTACCACTGGGTGAACAACTCTCACTGACATCACTACGTACACGAGATGAGCAAAAAGCACACACTCGCCCCAATTTCCATCTTCTGTACAGCATCAGGACTGAGAGACGCCAGTAACTCATGAGTTGTATCTGTTGAGCAGCTTCTATTTAAAAATCCAAAACAGCGCAATTTGAAATGTTGTACCAAGTTATTTGAAATATCCTCTTCCGCAAGAGATGCTGCAACTTTTGTCCCAAGGTACATTTCATTTAGTGGCAAAAAGTTTCGTGTGTCTTTGGGAGGAGTGTTTTTATATAATCCTTTTTCATGTAACATTCCAGGAGTGTCTTCAAAGATGACTTCTCACCATTGATGAAAGTTAATGTACCCGAGTACTTTCGGCTTGCATTGTACGATTCAACTTATTGAAACAATGTAGAATATATTGAAAAAAGAAATAGGGTTTGGTTGAAGTATCCCTCAGTTTCTCAAAAATAGTTTCGCAACTAACCAACCTTTCTTGTAGAACAGCATCTGTGAAATATAATAGAAGTGCAGGACTCTATTAACCGCGAAACCACTGACCAATGATAACCAGCGAGTTTGGCTGGGATGGTGAATTTTATGGGGTTTTACCTAAACAAATACTAAGTGTTCCGATAGGTTTAGGACTGCCATTGAAAGTGATTGTATATACTGCGAGCTAGGTTTTCTTTACCTCGCAGGAGTTTCAAACATGCATACGATGCACACAAGGCGAAAGAGTTACATACATTTCTTGAGAAAATTTTTTCGGAATTCAAGTTAATTTTTTGCAATTTTTGAATCCGGACAATCGTTTTCAATCAAATTCACCAGATGATCGGAGATGTTAAATGCGACGTCGTGCTCTGCAGCAACCGTTATCTCGGAATTTTTCACCTTTAATTTTTTCTCCAATTCTTGAGTTCTATTTACAGATAGCGAAAGAGCTCACTTCGATGGCGAAAGAGCTCATTTAGCTCACTTCGTTGAGAGACTTGAGACTGAATAGTATTACAATAATTTCATCCTGTGCTTTTAAGTGGCGGCATAATTTAAATCTTGTTTCCCAGCATTAACAATCAAGTATGTGTTACATGCCCTGCTAAAATCTTTGTTCACGTTTACTTTACCTTCACGTCATACTTTTTTCTTTCCTTTGTAGCCTCTCCAGTTCTCTCAGGGGTTCTATTACCATCGTCACTGGATAACAGAACTGTAGAAAAATTAGGTTGAAATTACATAGAAAAATAATATAGGTTAACAATCTTTTTTTTTATTCTAAAAGTTGTGGGAATGGTAATATTGGTTTTTAAATATATTCTTTTGCTTTCAGTTTGGAGGGAGAATGGGGTAGGTATGCTTCTTTATATTTCAATTCACTAAATGGTAATATCAAAGAGTATTATCGCGGAAAAATAAACGAGGTTACTTTAAATTTTTGAAGCAAAACCGTGGAGTTTTCAGTCAATAAATTGAGATTGGACAACGTTGCATAAGATAAGCACCGCGTTTTAAGTTATAAAATAAAAGATGCCCATTAGTGTATAGTGAATGACTATATAGAAACCAATTAATACATTTTTTGATTATTATGAAACAATTTCAGTTTAAATAACGTAGTATCACCTTTCGATTGAAATCGATTCAAACTATTATGCAGTCGTCAGGTAATACTAGTATGCCATCATTTCTATTTCTTCAACAATACTTTCAAAATCTTTGAAATAAAATTTGTATCATCCATTATATTATATATTTTAAAACTCTGAACTCAAACTGTAAAGCATTTAGCGTATTTGTTCAATATATCTTCGAGATTACCAAAAGCATGATACCTTAAAGTTTAAACAGTTGGGAATAATTCCTTCGATCAAACTATTTTGCATCGCAAACCTACCGAAATAATGTGAAAAGGATTGGAAAGTTTCAACTCTATCTTTGCAGGTTGCAGTTTTCATAATTTTAGTGGCTAATGTATTGTCAAATTTTCCACAGCTGTGAGAGTTTGAATATTTTGATTTGCTTTATTTAAATGTTCATTAATGAGTGTTAGAGTTAAATCACGATATTTCATTGTAGTTAAGTCTTCAATCTGGTTTTTGTTACAATATTTCAGATAGGTCATTATTCATTCAAGAAATACTTTACAAGTAGGGCTGGGACTTCTTCCACACAGAACATAAATTATCCTCCCCTCTGTGCTCGTTGTGCAGAGGATGTGTCTGTGAGACATTAGTTGATAGAGTGCACTGGTACCGAGGCAATAAGGAGAGACTTTTTTGGAAATACACCTGTAACCCTGAAAACAGTCTTGGGTGAAAACTCAGACACATTTAATGTTCCGAAGCTCATGTCATATCTGGAGGCCGGTTCGGTATATTCCACCCGGGGTAAATAGTTATTTCTATCTAAGTATAATACCTCCTGTAATTAGCTTTGTCGAACCTTTCTGAATTACAACGTGTCTCAAATATTGGAATTTTCCAATTGTTATGGCACCATCGATGGTAACCATCTGCATAATTTATCCACAAAACTTTGGATCTTTGAATTACAACTACAAGCAATATTTTTGCTGTGCTTCTACAACGCCTTGATTAAGATTGTAAATTTTGTGCGGTTGATGGTGGTTCCTTACGAAAATCAGAGTGATGGAGGAGTGTTTAGAAACAGCGATCTAAATAAATTTCTGGAGTGAACTTATTTGATTTGAAAATATCCACAAGTGTTGAGCTTACCATATCCATGACAAAGGCAGCAACTGTCCTTCACAAAATGTTGGTAATGAGGGAAAGTATTGACATGGATAATTTGGACATCGTTGTAGCTGATGAGGAAGGCAATTCGATTCATCATACAAACACTAGCTCAACAGTGAGGATCAGTTTTCGAAACTCCATCAATAATCGTAATATTCTCAATTATTACTTTGTATCACTCTAAGGAAATGTACCGTGGCAACCATTCATCTGACCATGTAGCCGTTATACATTGGTCTGTGACTGAGGTGGCATACACGCGCCGGCAAAAGCCTGAACATTACATCAATGTGAACTACCCGCTTTTAAGCTTCCGCAAGCGCCAGCAATCTTGAGCACGCTTGCTCGAGCCTGATTTTGGTCTGGCCACCCCTACGGAATTACATGTATTTAATAACCACGCGCACGCTCGCGCCGTCTTTTCGCTTTTGTCTGGCCGCACCCTTACTGTCGTAGATCGACCCATAGGCTTATACTCGCCCTAGTTTCTAAAACAACACTGAGAAGATAACGGAATTGTCACGGCTCGGAAGGGCTATGTTAGCCGCCTGGAACTAGATAGTGATCAAGCTGGGTGGCTGAGGTATGTTGTTTTGGCCTGAAGTCTTAGGTATTATTAAATTATCCCACTGCTAAAGAATATCACTATTATCATCATCAGTGCCTGAAAGATGTCCCACCAATTGTGATCTGAAGAAAGAGACCTAGCTACTTACTTTCACCTCATGACTGATAGATTGATGGTCTTACCAGATTCAAACCTTTATTATTTATTCTTCAGATTTAATCAACACTAATACCATTGTAAATTATTAGAAATATAATGGAAGAAACTGAAAGATGTGCAATAAAAAAATTCTTTTACAAATTTAAAATGAAACATTTGACCTTTTTGTCGAAACTATCAAATTTAAGGGTAGTAGAAGATGTACTCTTTCGAGATATGTGGTGGAGAGCGACTTAAAAAACGTCCTGCTACCTATTCAGTGTAGGATGTTCATAAAATCGTATGAACTGAAATTGGTAAAACATTGATATTTATAAAACTAGCTTGTAAAGAAAATTTATAATATTTGAAATAGTTAGGAGATAATCATATTTATTTCAATTAAGCTAGTAAAATGGAAATTTTGTAGCTATACTGAAACACTATTCTTCTAATTCATGTTATTTGACTCATTCTTTTTATTTCAGCTACCATCAGTACTGCAATTCAAGAAGGTCAATTAGTCAATGTCGATGATACTAGTAACTCTATTGATAGCATGTAATACCAGTTAAAAAAAAATATCAAATGAAGTAATCAAGAAATTATAAGAAAACCTTATATTAAATCCAAAAGAGAGACCGAGTCTCGTAAAGCAGGCTGTCTCTCATTGAAAGTTAATAACAAACTGGGTCAACATTATGACAATTAGAAAAGGTCAAACCAAATTCCAAAAAAAGAGAAACTTAGATGAAACCATCAAATCAGTAAACTGGGCTCCTAGTCTGAAAAAATGAATATTTTCAATGTGGGAAAAGGAGGAAACTTCTCTCGAATTTCTATCCATTATTGAGGAAAGACATAAACTCTGGATGTGCTATATCTCATTTGAAACTAAAATGGTTTCATTTAATTAATGTAGAAAATTAGCTGGACCACTTCAAAATGCTCATGGGATTCAATTTATAAGAGCGGATTACAGAGTGAGTGAAAGTTAAAGGACCAGTTCTTTTAAGATTAGGACAGTCATCAAAAAACAAAACTATTATGGATACATTGAATAAAATGAGATAATTAAATAATCTCAATAAAAACACAAAAGCTGTATTACCAACATTATATATAAATATTAATTGTTGTACTCCTTCATGAAGACATGAATTCACTTTCCAAATTATTGCCTACGAGTTAATTGATATTAGTATGGCCACCTAAAAATTATAATTAATTGAAGTTTTGAAATAATTTTATATAAATTTCATAGGTTGTTTTTTATTCTAATATTTTATTTTTATATTCATTTTCTATGTTTATTCATTACTCAATAGTCTGAAATTTTTAAAAGGCTCATTTTCATTGATTTATTTGTTCATACTATTTTATTCCAGGCTCATCTTCAAATAGAGGACATCAGCAGAGGTGGGTACAGAGCAGCTTCTTTTTGTGTAGAGGCAGCGCCGCCACTTCTGTGCTAATGTAGCGGCAGCACTGCTACTTTTTTCGGAAGAGCTTGAGGTTTTTTGCGGTACAGCGCTGCCGCTTCTTTTAAAATCCAAAATGTTAAAAGTTATCTGTGTAATCCAGATAAAAGCTCGACCCTAGACAGCTAATCAGTTGTAAGTGATATTCAGACTAATCCGCGAAGTGCGACCAACTGATATTCAAACAATGATTCATAGTAAGACTATAATAATGATACGCAAAGTGAATATTCGATATTAAGAACTCTCACTCAGTATAGGTCAGTAATTAATAGATACTTAAGAGATCTATAATTTTTGTTTTACAAGTTTCAAGTTATGGTTGGTTCTACATTTTCGGACACGTCCGAAAATTCTGGAGCTACATTTGTGCAATGTGGTCTTGCATCCACCAAAGAGAAGAAGTTGCAGCCTGGGCCAAATAATGTGCTAGAGCAATCAGAGTTTTTTGAGAAGTATATGTTTTGACCCATGGATAAATTCTTATATTTTTTATGGTTTAATAGTATTTTTTTTGTGAATTTATTATGATTTGAGCATACATTCTCTGTTCATCTTGTTATTACTATAATGAAAATATAGTTTTAGTGAGATGTCAAAGCAAAGTTGGTAATTATATCATACACTTTTTCATCATAGAAATTATATGTATTAGTCATGTAAGTAACTATTAAATCTTTAAAAAGTAGGGTTTCAAGAAGTTCATGACGTATAGAGAGTTTTGAAATGAGGTGCGTCTCACACGCACAACCTCTCCTTTTCGTGTATTTTGTTTAACTGGTATGAGTGGGAGCTGGGAGGGCCCGGAGGGGCGCCATTGGTTTAGACCACAGTATAAAAAATATACATAGCAATGGCAATAGTGATAACTAGTGACAATTTTGGTTTCAGAACGTTGTTGTTATGACGTCCATATACTGGGGTTTAGACTCGCCTATGGCGCCACTTTTTGACATCACTTGTGGCCTTTGCTATGCATCTTTACATACACTCAGTGCTTCATTCTCTTTGAGCTCGCAGACCGCACTGACGCTTAAACAGTCGCTCTCGCCTTTTTTTTCGTTTCGTATCACTTACCGATATCTTCACCGACGATGCCTGTTGTTCGATGGATCATAGGATCCTGCACGAGGAGCTCAAGACTCTGCATTGACCAGCTGATATGTCTGGAGTCACCGTGGAAGACATGATGGGCAGACTGGATGAACTTTGAATGTAAACAACGTTCGACAGCAGGGAAACTTCCATCTTAGTCATGTCGATCAACATGAAAAAATATGGTGAAGGAATTTTCCTGCCGACGAAGGAAAAGTTCTATAACTGTAGAAGAAACTACAGGAATTTGTGAGGCTATCCTGACGCTTTACAGATTCACCCAGGAATATCTTTACGAATGATTTATCTTTTGAGTCTGCCAGTTTCTGCAAACTAAGCCGAGGAATCACTTCAATTCTACAAGAGATTAAGATTCAGGTCGAACGGAACCACTACTACCGCAAAATTTGTGGAGTGTTCGGAGACCACGTGGCACTGATCGAATCTCGCAAATTTGATCAGAGGTCTTTCGAACTGATTGTTGCCTTGCACAACCTTCACGTAGAATTCTACGAGACTATGAAGGACGGTCTGGATTTGATCAGAGGTCCAAGGACCTCGATGGATTAACTCACGGCTTAAGTGCATCTCATAAAGACTAATTCAATCTTCATTTCGTTAGGAATACTACATTGGACTCTTTAAAGCTTCAAGAAATCAAGAAAGAAGGTGATGCCGAATTTACTATCTTTCATTCATCATTCTTGAAGATCGTTAGTCCCTCTTCTGTCAGCATGTGGAGGAACAGAAGAAAAGATAGTTGCCGAGGGACTTGCACAGGAGAAGAGAGGAGATCGCACAGGCGAGAAGGAGGTGAGAGAGGATCCGTTTAAGGATATGCCTCCTCTTGAAGGACAAGACCAATCTACTCCATAGAAGTTCTGTCCTTCTCAGTGGGTGTTTCCGGATGCAAACTAAAAGAGATTATCCCATCCAGAGGACGCATCAAATTACTACCAAATAAAGTGCTTAATTTTGAGTTGTTACAGCTTTGTTGCAGTAGTTTTATTTATCTTTTGTTGAACGAACAGATGCATAAGTGCAAGATTATATGTTAAGAGAAAAAAAAGCTGAGAGCTCTCGACTTCACCTCACTCATTCCTATCCAGTCTGCATTTGAGAAGATGTGCCCACTTCGGAACTGACAATACTATCAGGTAACCAGATTGCACTAACGGGTTCTGCACTCCAGAGTAACGAGGCATGGTTCACTCGGAGCGAAAACTTGAATTGTCCTCGTTGCAGGACAGTTTCAGAATAACATATCATGGCATCTGGTTACGGAAACCTTTTCAGTTTGATTCGGTGAAACACGAAATGAATGGGTTGAAATTCCCTGAGAGAACTTGTTCTCTCTAATATCTTTCGCTAAAGTAGCTACCTTTACGTGGTGCGAAAGATTTAAACTAAAAGCTGCAAAATAATTACTTCTAAAATGGAGTCATAATTTTCATTCATAAAAAAATAATGATTTAATTATAAACAATTATTTAGTTTTTGTTACTTCTTTTAAGGGAGCTTTGGGTGTGAAGTTACCTTTTAAATCTGCAGACATTTTTGCTTATAATTTTATATAAATTATTTTGAATTAAATATTTCCGATGATATTTTTATTTCTTGGAAAATTGTCAATTTTTCCATATTTAATAACTTGGTGAGTTTTCAATCAAATGTGTTGGTTTATGGTCTAAATTTCTAAAACATTGGTAATGCAAGCTAAAAATAATTCTTGGATATCTAATATTTAGTATTTTAAATTATTTTTCCTCAAATTTACAAAATCAATTGTTTTGAGTTCAAAATAAAAATATGAATCTACATTCCATTCCTTTTAAATTCTTCATTTTGTACTTGGGTTAGCCAACATCAGTCTGAATATGACTAAGATATTTAAATTTTAAGATGATACTTGAAAATATATTCCTCACAAAACTTAGTTTTTAACAGCCAGTGCATGCAAATACCACTCCACGCCAACATTTCTTGGTACAATTGCAATTGTTCCAGGGTTACTATTCATTAGTCCGATACTTTTGTAGTTTATTATGGATTTAACATAAAATATATGTATATCGGGAGGCGTACCGCCCCCTGAACACCCCAGCCAGGTCATTAAACAATCTTGAAGTGTGTAGTACAACAAACTAGCGGATAGAACAAACTACATTAAATGATGAAATAAAGTGATGGATTGCATCATAAATTACTTAAAATAAAGTAAAATAAAAGAGTAATATAAAATTTTAAAAATGAAAGAAATGAAAAATTAATTTATTATTTAGATTAGTTATTAATTGAGTATACCTATTTAATCATATTTATTTTAATCAAAAAATAAAAATAACACAGAAATATGGAACTGTCGGACGATTGGGGCGTCGGACTAATAATGAGAAGTCCCCTAGTTCCAGTACGTTTTTCGACATTATGTTTTAACATTCTCGCATAGAAATAGACAATAAAAGGAAAATGTGTCATTTTTATGGTTTCCAACTCCCCTCCCCCTAAAATGTTAATTTTGAGTACGAAGCCTTGGTTTGCCAGCGTGGATCAGCTCAAAATCGGATGGATCATAAGCCCCCCCCCCCCCCCCCCCCCGGTCATGAGTCCCCCTAGGTCACGAGCCCCCCTGTTTTCAAATCCTTATTTACCTATATTATTTAATCCTTATTAACACTTTTGTAGTTCATTACTGATTAGACATAAAATATATGTATATCGGGGGGCGTGCCGCCCCCCGAACCCACCTGCCAGGTCATTAAACAATCATGAAGTGTGCAGTACAACAATCTAGCGGATACAACAAACTACATTAGCAACTCTCAGTTATTTCTATCTAAGTAGTTCTTCATTTGTTTAACTATAGGTAAATATGGATTATAAAAAACATGGAGGGGGGGCTCTTGACCGTACCCCAATTCGGATACAGCATACTATTTTACAGTGACAAGAATATTGCCCTGCGGAATACTCCCCATGGATTAAATATTTCTGGGTTTAAATGGGTAAATTGCAAAATATAAATATTAAGATGTATAAGTATAAGATGCAATTTGCATAAATATAAAAGGTTTTATTCAACCAATGTAAAACAGTCAAGAAATTGAAGATAAAATGAATTTGATTCTACTTAAAATAATTACAGAACATCTTATAAATTTGTGTGTTATGTATTTTGACAGTAGTTTAGTTTAAGGTAATACTGTATGATTTGCTATTTTTAAAATACTACAATTTCTTAACTGTTGTTTGCAATTCATTTACGGCTTTCTTCCCCTGTACAGTACTTCGTGACGAGATACGTCTGTATGTTAATTAATATGTTCAATTATCTCATTAACGATTTCAGTTTTCAGTCTTATATTAATTATTAATTTTTTTTTAAATGATATCTTTTCCACTTGTGGGAATAAGATAATAGCTGTAATAGAGCAAACATCAGGAACCAACTGATTACAATGAATGGAACCTTCATCCTAATTTTTAACTCGTATAATACCATTCATAATATATAACAAATAGTAACTTATATAGTTTGTTTCTTAAATTATCGAGAATATTGAATTATTAATAATTAGGGTAACCTTAATTAACATGGCATTTACTTTTTTCAATTTCGGTGTTAAGTCAATTATACAATTGAGTGTTAGCATTTATGTATAGCAGTTAAATTAAAGGATGTCAAGTAATTATCTTAAGATTTTAATTTCAGTGGCTAATTTAACCCTTTCTCTCATAACGTTGCTTCAGAGCAACACTTCAAAAAATTAGCTCTAAAAAACATTCAAGCGTGAATATGATAATTCTGCTAGTGTTGCCAAAGACAAGTGTTGCTGTGTGAAAGGAGACTGAGTACAAATGGTGGTTAGTAGCATCAGGCGGCTAACATAGCCGTTCCGAGCCGTGACAATCGTGTTACCTTCTCAGTGTTGCTTTAGACATGAGGGTGGGTGAGTGCTCGCGTATGTGTCGATCTCAGACCTGACTGAGTAACGGTTCTCGTTAGCACAACAGCTGATGTTAACTTCTGATCATTTTGCTCAAATTTTCTCATCTATGGACATTTAACTGATGTAAGAAGATTAATTGATGAATATTTAGGCAACAGATGCAATGTTAATGACTTATAAAGCGTTTGGTGGAGCGCGTACTAGATGCGTGCACTCTTCCTCGTTTCTCAAACGTCACTGAGCCGTTTGCGAATGCTCCCTGAACTGTCAGTCTGTTGCTAGGGTGACGTCATATGTGTGCTGTGACGTCACCCCATGACACAGCGGAACAACAAGGTGCTAACACGATGGTCCCGCTTAACCTTATGAGTTTGACTGTCAAAACAACAAAACTATGTGTCAAAAAAACACATGTCTTATTTATAAACCCACAGTACTGTATTTTTTACAAGTTGTTAGTATATGTAGTAAGATAATGTGTACCAAATTTCAAGTAAAAATATTGAATATATATGGAGAAATAAATACATATAAGACATTAGCAACTGAGAGAGCTGAACTGTGATTGGATGGAGTGTGAACCAATCACAGCTCGTGCATTTGTCTATACTGCACAAAAACGTGGGAAAATGCTTGCTTATTGGCTAACCAAACTATATTTCTACGTTGCCACACGTCACTTAAGTACAATTAATTCCATAATTTACGTGATTTACACCGATACGTAAAAAAAATTAACTTTTGAATACAAAAATATATTTGGTATTCATGTAGGAACAAAGTCAAGAAAGGCCAGTAAATTTAAAGGAATGACATGAAAGATATAAAGTAATTGAGAAAATGTGTGCCTAGAAAACACACGTCAAACTCATTAGGGTTAAGCCCTGTTCACATTGAGGCTCTTTTGCACACTCTGACTGTTGAAAACAAGGGGCAAATCAGCGGGCAACTTGAGGCTCACTTCAACATTCACCCTGGCCATTCTTTCCGACACTCTGAGTGACACTCAAGCCCCGTCCAGACGCTCCGACAAATGCCCAGATTTCTCTGAAATATGGTGTTCGCGAGCAAATTTGTCCGCGATATGGCAGGCAAATTTGTCCCCGATCACAAGAATCGAAACTGTCAGTGAATTTCAACATGTTGCACAAATTTGTCCTCGAACAAGTGTTCGCGACTGTTATTTGAATGGAGATTGCTGTTAAATAGTCAATTATTAATATTTTACCGAATATGGTTGATATGGGTGTAGGTCATGAGCCCCCCTAGGTCTTAAGCCTCCCCGGTCATGAGCCCCCCTGTTTTTAAATCCTTATTTACCTATATTATTTAATCCTTATTGACACTTTTGAAGTTCATTACTGATTAGACATAAAATATATGTATATAGGGGGGCGTGCCGCCCCCCGAACCCCCCTGCCAGGTCATTGAACAATCATGAAGTGTGCAGTACAGCAAACTAGCGGATACAACAAACTACATTAGCAACTCTCAGATATTTCTATCTAAGTATAAGTAGTTCTTCATTTGTTCAATTAGGTAAATAAGGATTAAAAAAACAGGGAGGGGGAGCTCGTGACCGGGGGAGCTTATGACCGGGGGGGGGGGGGGGGCTCATGACCGGGGGGCTCTTGACCGTACCCCGTTTTTAAATACCTGCTCTTCAATCTTTTATTTCATGTTTTAGTTTCATCATATATGTACAAATTAATTTTATCACCATACAGTTTTAGTTATATTTTTTAGAGAAAAGTATTTAGTTGATAGTAATTTTTTTTATGTATAGAATAAAAGTAAAATATTTTCCAGATCCTGAAGATGACTATAAATAGTCGAAACGTTGATGTTTTGTAAACAATATTTTAAAGCAAAATATATTTTAATAATGATAAAGTACATCCTTTCTATTTTATTCATAATGTATCAGGCCACTAAAGGCTCGTTTACACGCTGCTAGCTGGCGAGTTTACAAGCTGGCGAGTGAGATAGTGATGATGACCCATTCTCTTTTCAACTAGCCAACATGATGACACGAAGCGAGTTCACTAGAAGCTTGTAAACTCGCCAGCTTGTAGCGAGTAAACTAGCCTCGTGTAAACGAGCCTCAACATCGCCGTTCCGATCCGTGACAATAGTGTTATCTTCTCAGTGTTGTTTTAGACACGAGGGCGAGTGCACGCGTCTGTGTCTATCTCAGACCTTACTGAGTAAGTTGAGTAACGGTTCTCGTAAGCACAACAGCTGATGTTAACTTACACATTATTCTTCAAAATACTTTAGGTATCTCCGTAACTGATCAATTTTCTCATTTTTGGACATTTAACTGATGTAAGAAGATTAATTAATGAATATTTAGGCAACAGATGCAATGTTAATGACTTGAATAAGCGTTTGGTGGAACGCGTACTAGATCCGTGCACTCTCCCTCGTTTCTCAAACGTCACTGAACCGTGTGCGAATGCTCCCTGAACTGTCACTGTCGCTAGGGTGGCATCATATGTGTACTGTGACGTCACTACACGACACAGTGGAACAACAAGGTGCTAACACAACGGTCCCGCTTATACGTTGTTGGTTAGTCGTTACACCGCTTCCTTCTACTAGTACTTCCATGTAATGTATTCTGTTTAGTAGATAGCATGGAAGTACTAGTAGAAGAAAGGGGCGTAACGATTTCTGAACAACGTATAACGTGACCGTTCCTCTGTGTCGTGTGGTGACGTCACAGCTCACATATAACGTCACCCCAGCGACAGACTGACAGTTCAAGGAGCATTCGCTCATGAGTCCACGACTCAATGACGTTTCATAATCAAGGAAGAGTGCACGCATCTAGTGCGCGCTCCACCAAACGCTTATTTAAGTCATTAACATTGCATCTGTTGCCTAAATATTCATCAATTAATCTTCTTTCATCAGTTAAATGTCCAAAGATGAGAAAATTATTGAGCAAAATGATCAGATACTGAGATACCTAAATTATTTTGCAGAATAATGTGTAAGTAAAGGGGACCGTCCCCGAAGAAATATCAAAATTTTATCATTTTCTTTTTATTGTGTAAATAGGTGCTTTATAACCTTCTTATAGTGTGTGCAAAATACCAGAGGTATCGTGTAACTTTAACCCCCTGGGGAGAGGGAGAAAGGGAAAAGAGGACCGGGAGTAGGGAGTCAATATCTAAAAACCATCTCTCAGCCAATTATAATTCGTAATAATTAATTATCTCGCTATATCTGGTATCTAACCTACCACTATTAACACGCCCACTACTATTAGCAAAGAAATATTCCTGTTACCCGCAAACCTTCGCGAGAGTAGTATGCAGCGTGCCAGATTATCAAATTTTGAATGGGAGATTACTCGTTACTTCAGATATCTACAAATCATGTAATTCAAAAGCCTAAGGCATTTTTTTGGTAGAAGCTACGGTTCTGCGGTTTTTTGCATTTGATTCTCCCCGGAATTCTCTACAAACTCTGGAAGAGTTTTATTTCATTTTCAAATCATTTTTCAAAATATTGAATTTTATTTTTTTCCAATTTTATTTTTTTTCGTTTCACTAAAAATTTCAATAATTCGAAAACCAATTTGAAAAATCAAAAAAACGCTTCCACAGTTTGTAGAGAATCTTGTGGAGAATCGAATGCAAAAAACCATAATGTCATAGCTACAAAATTGTAGTATCCATTTATTAATTTACACACTGTTCGAAATTCGAATAACTCGTTTTCTATGGGTCGAATCGAAAAAATGTCATGACACAAAAACATCGGTAGCCGGTAAATTGCTCGAAAACAATTGCTCGAATGAACAATTGCTCGAAAGACAATTGCTCGAAAAACAATTGCTCGAATGAACAAAATTGCTCGAATTATAAAATTGCATTTTTTCGATTTTATAAAAGTCAGTTATTCATGTGGTGAATCAGTACCATTCATGTTTTTTTATCATAAAATCCGAAAAAAATTGTATATCAATTTATTACTAGCCTATATTTATGTGGCACCTCAATAGGTGAAATAACTCAAATTTATAGCAGAGTATTTTTTCATAACGAAAGTAAAGTTCCAATACAGGCGTCCCCCGCTCTTATTACGTCTCAGACTTACAACAAGTCAAATAGGAGTGGGTCATGTCTTGCACTTACATTACTTGGTATAGAAAATATTTCAGGAGTAACTTTCGTAATTTATTATTTTTAGTTTCAATTAAGCTATTTTTCGCCCTAACCATTACAAACTTTACGATCATGCAGGTGAGATTGATTAAGAAAAATTGTGTTACATAATATAGTTACAAGAAAGGAAATTCAAATATATATTACTGCAGATATATACTATATATTTAATTAGTAATTCAGAGTAGAGTTTAAGTTTTTATTTAAAATTCTATCTTCAATTCATCAATATATATTGGAGATCTCTTTTGCAGAGCTCTTCTTACCATTATTACACATTCGTTTGGAAGCAATAATTATGTTCGATATGAAATGATGCATGTCTACGGCCAGTAGTCCCTTAGTACTATTTTCATATAACAGGTGTATTAATATAGCTATACAGAACACGTGAAGACAACAGTTACTTCCAACAATGTATTTACTTTCCTACAAATACATTTATAGATCGAAGTCAGAAAAAATAGATCAGTTGCCAATTGAACTTGAATATATTATTTCACGTACACCATTTTAACTAAATATTAATATTTCTATTTAAAATAAAATAGAAAGTATAATTTTTAATATGAATGATTATTTCAGACGGAAAAATAACTTTTCATACTAAACATATGAGTTTACTACCGTCCAAGCTCATTTTTATGAATGTAATAAATAAAGTGTTAAATTAATAATTGAAGGGATAACAGGCCTATTTATACTGAATTGCCTGAAACGGCTACAATTTCAAAGATATACTTAATTGAGGATATTAAATTAGCTATTTGGTGTGATTAATGTTGGGAGAGATCGTTTGCACATATTTTCTTTTAAAATATGTATACTTGGGAATAAAAATACTTGGAAATGAAATGGAAAAGTTCATCAAATTCTCGCGTAATTTTTCAAACTATTTTATATTTTCAGTCACCGTGATGAACGTCAAAGTATTTTCCGAACTATCTTTGAAATTTCATTAAAATTCTTCCATAAGTTTTTAGTTTCCAAATATACAAACAAAAACAAAAATAATAACGGTAATGTATTTTGTTATTAACAAAATACATTATTTGATTTTTCAATATAGATAACTAATATATCATAAAATATTCTTCGTGAGAGTCGGACAAACCTGAAAAGATGACAATTTTTCATAGAGTGGAGATGATAAGTTAATTAATGGCATAGACATGAAAAGATAAGAGGATAAAAATTGATGTTTAACACATTGCCTAATATGGTTAGTCAGTAAGCAGTGTAGATTTTAATGAGAATTCATAATGTAAAAAAAGGAAATAACACCAATGATTTCAGTTAGCTACAGTGGAGAAAAAAAAGTATCACTTATATCAAGATTTATTCAACCAATAATATTTCACTAATGGACCACTTGTACAACAAGTGACTTATCGGTGAACAAACCGATGTGTTTACACCTAGAATCTTAACAATTATAAAGTTTGTCCTATAGGTAACTTCCTACTTTTTAAAGTGTTAATGATTAAGTTAATAGAGGTTAAATATTTTAAAACTTTAGTGGGTGAAATGTATGGTATTTTTAGTGATTTGTTAGGGTGTGGGCAGTATTTTACTTAGCCTTTGTGCGGAATATCAATGTTTTAACATATTGTGAGCATCTAAAAAATTATTAGCATGATTGAATAACTGATATCGGTTCCTAACTTCCTAGGGTGGTTCAATGAAAAATGTGTGGAAGTGGCTAGAGGAGGGAAAATAAAAAATAAACAAGTTGGGAGAATAACAGAGGTAGTGCTAAATTTAAAGTAGCAAGATTTAACGTCTGCTTCGGAGCCAAAGGTCAAATCGCAGACTTCTAAGAGTAATTTAAATACAAGGGACTGGAAGGTAAATTAAGTGGCTTTATTAACAAAGTAGCCTACCACAGACATCAGTAATAAGCTTATTGAGGCAGAAAAGCTACTCCTTGAGAGCAGTCAATTACCAAGGAATGCGACAAAAAGGGACACAAGCATCTGTGGCTGCACTCATAGATGAAAGAGGAAAATGAAGAGGTGATAGTAAATGAAGCCTACGAGTCTACCTAACACAAAATCTAAGACCTCAAATTTGAAGAGCATAACCCTACCGTTATCCTCTAAAAATGCAATAAGCGTTAAAAAACACATAGTAAAAATGAAAAGACAATAGAGTATCTAAATTATAACAGTTAGAGGTTCATGTAATGCTGCCCCCCCCCCCCTTCTCTTCCATTTACCACAGACAGCTTCAGGATAGAGCCACTTGGGCTTGTATCATAATCAAAGAAAGATATGAAAACTAGATATGTTTATAGAATTTAATTCTTCTTTTAATTGAAATACACAAGTTAGTAAAACCACATTGTACAAGCTTAGTCTGTAACTCATAAGAAAAAGTAACGAAAGATTGCTAAATAATAGCATTACTTCCATTATAATACAAATGCATATAAATAGATACAATTATTATTAATAGACTAACAATTTAATTTTAATTAGACAAAAAAAAAAAACTAATAAACTCCGCTAAATTTTTAAGAAATGCTTAAACTGAAAAAAAATAATTTAATAAGAAATGTTATATGCGATATTTTTCAAGTAAATTTCGAAATCAATTCGTTGATGATACGTTGATACAATGTTTTTTAACCTCGTCGCACTGTCACGATATTTTTTTTCCCCTTCCGATATATTCTGACCACCCAAATGCTGGTCAATTGTCATTTCTTGCAAACTTTGTTCTCTTTTTAACCCGTCTATAAATTTCCATATAGATGGATGATCAGCACATACTTGGTGTCTAAAACTATTGTGCCATCCTTCAGTTGAATTATTAGTTTTCGGCCGCTCTTCCATGACGTTATCAAAACAATTCCACATTTCATGTTTAAATAAAGGAGCACGTCTATGATTTCGTCTATGAGGCCGCCCAATCCATGTGTCCTCGAAGTAATCAACAATTTCTTGTAGTTCTTCAGGAAAAAGAGTATTAGAGACTAAAAATTCAAATGCACGAACAACATCGGATACTGGAACAAATGCCAGCGCTGATAGCAGTCGAACATTAAGAGCAAAATCAGCATTGGTGTCGTATCTTGCCTTAAGACCACATGCTTGAACTTTCCGATACAGGGCTTGTCCAAAATGAAAAAAACACCCATTACAGGTAGTTGTAATAAATTCTTGTTCTATGGCTTTAACCATAGCACGTTCAAAGTCTATCATAATCGAATTCGGCCGGCAATTGGGGATTTTTTCTTTAAGAGCTTTTAGGAAATTTTTGTATGTTTCTTCAGTTTTATTTGGTAATAAGGCATATACTAGTGGGAGAGTCTTACCAGCCATCACCCCATGTATTGTATATATTTGTCCAAAAATTGCAGGTGCGGATTTAAAGGTGCCATCAGCATACCACAAATCAGAGTGCGCCAGGATGTCGAGATTGCTCAGAGTTGAAAATATCAAAATACGATTTAATATAGGTCCTGAGTCATAGATAAGAAATTGATCTCCTTTAATAGTTTTGGCATATTCCTCGGGGATAATTAGATCCAAGTAGCTAATAGGTGAAGCAGGTGCAGCCTCTTTTCTTCTTCGTACATTACGTATGGTTCTTTTTATTGCCCCTACTGAAGAGAGCTTAACTGCTGCAGTACCAGATATTTTCATCGAAGCACACGATACTATATGATGCGGAGTTTCTTGACTATTTGCAGCCTGTTCTCTTACTTTGTCCATTACCTTTGCGGCCAGCATTTCTGCAGCGTCTCCTGCGTGATTGTGATTTCCACTTCGTTTAATGATATTACCTTTATCAGTAATAATACGGCCTGAACATGAAGATTTTTTACTTTTGGCACATTTCCAGTAAATCTTGCTATTCACAGTTCTATCTTTGATATATTGATATCCTTCTAAACATAGTTGACTCTTTCCTTTTTCAGTCATCACAAAGTTTAAAGCCATCATGATAGTTTGATAATGTTTGATATAACTGAAATATAAAGAAGAATAAATTGAATTGAGACCTATTTTACCATGAATGACATTAGCCTAACCTAATATATTTTCTGAATTAGAAAATATATATATAGTGAAATAGTCCTCAAGTAATAAATAAACAGGTAATTAAATAAATCGGCCCATTCAAAATCAACAATCTTTTTATAGAATTTACTACTTCCCACCTTGTCAACCATTTTCTTAATCAGTAGTCGAAAACATATGGCATTTATACTTAGAGATTGATGTTCTTGTAATTAAGAACTACATAATCTTTTGTATACTACTACTGGTGAAAGAATTATCATTATTACCGTCACCACATTCAAACAGTCACAACCTTACTCTACGAATGTCACATTATTAATGAATAGAACCAGTGACTTAATCATCTTGGGATAAAATAGTTATGTGGTAGATAGGATAGTCATCAAAGATATAACGGCACTAAATTTTACAAAGACTAATATTACTATTGACACTAACGAACGGTTCCTTAAATTTTAATCTAAATATCTACAAGGGACTCAACAAAAGAAGACATTTACAGGAATGGATAAAAGAAACAGGACATCCCCATGAAATTTCAAACCATACAACACACTCCTTCCTACCTTAAACAATATTCGCAGTGAATAGATATTGCAAAAAAAGAAAGAAAAAGTGATAGCTAACACAAAATTATATAAGATAGATTATCGAATAAACTATTCTAAGCAATAAACTGAACTTCAGTTTAATAACATTTATGTACAATGTATCAGATTTGTATCCAGAAATCACAGGGTATCCTTAATTTAACAAACTTTGTAGTATCTAGCTACTTCCACACAAGTTTCATTGAACCACCCTAGGAAGTTAGGAACCGATATCAGTTATTCAATCGAGCTAACAATTTTTTAGATGCTCACAATATGTTAAAACATTGATATTCCGCACAAAGGCTAAGTAAAATACTGCCAACACCCTAACAAATCACCAAAAATACCATACATTTCACCCACTAAAATTTTAAAATATTTAACCACTATTAACTCGATCATTAACTGAATAGCTTTCATATATATAAATATGTATTGGAACTTTACTTTCGTTATAAAAAAATACTCTGCTATAACTTTGAGTTATTTCACCTATTGAGGTGCCACATAAATATAGGCTAGTAATAAATTGATATACAATTTTTTTTCGGAATTTATGATAAAAAAAACATTAATAGTACTGATTCATCACATGAATAACTGACTTTTATAAAATCGAAAAAATGCAATTTTATAATTCGAGCAATTTTGTTCATTCGAGCAATTTGATCATTCGAGCAATTGTTCGTTCGAGCAATTGTTTTTCGAGCAATTGTCTTTCGAGCAAATGTTCTTTCGAGCAATTGTTTTCGAGCAATTTACCTAGAACCAAAAACATCTTAGAATTCATTTTATATATGTGTACAAAGTTTCACAACCGTAGCTTCAATAATAAAAAAACTTTTCGAAATCTGGGAACGGTGCCCTTAACATCAGCTGTTGAGCTAACGAGAACCGTTACTCAACTTACTTTGTCAGGTCCATGATATAACTACTCTAGAAGATACGCTTGCAAAAGAGACTATATTGAATTTCTTCTGCGCAGCCCCCCTCGTGACGTCATAGAGGATAGTATTGTGTATTAATATTTTGTCACTCGTATAGCAAATTCATTTTGAAAGTATCAATTATCATAGTTTCTTTTTATTTATTTAGGGAATATTAAACAATCAGAAAAAGGGTAAATAAGATTTAATAAACATAAATATTAATAAGTAAACATTAATTAATTGAATTATTTTTCCTTTGGTTCAAAATTAGTGTTTCATATAATAAATAGTCTAAGTGAATTTTTAAGTTATTAGACATGATTTGGTACAATTATAAACATATGGGGATTAATGAAACGAAAAAATAACAGCTCTCAAATGTATTTCAACTTGACGAAATCAGTGTGCGTGACAAACTAACTAACAAACAAAGAACGCAATACCATAATAGAAAACTTCCTTGAAGAAAACTTATCACTGGTGACTCAAGAAAATATAAGACATGAATTAAAGTTGATTCTAATAGAATTAATAACACCGAGAAATAATATATTTTACAGGTCATAAATTTTTATAGGTAGATCACAAATATAACTTTAGTGGTCCTTTTCCTTGAAATAGCATGGTTATCATACCATGCTAGGTCATGCATGTAAATTGCGGCCCTCTACAGAGTCTCTAAAACATTCTGAATCGAAATACATTAAAATGTTGCATAACTATCAAAAGAAGTACAGTGCATGCTATAACTTATGAATTCAAGTTTAAAACGACTGTTTTGAAGCTATGATGTTCTGTTGTTAGAGGCCATGGAAGTACTAGTAGAAGGAAGCAGTGTAACGACTAACCAACAACGTTAAAGCGTGACCATCAAAGACAATATAAGATAGACGCTCAACTGTATGTTATAAAATACAGAGCATGTTTGCACTGACGTCAGCACTCGGACTCAACTTCTAATTAAGTTCTAGTTACCTAACTACTTATTGTAATATATTGATAATTTTATTCAATCTATTTCCCTGCATAGGTTTTACTTAATCGATAGATTAGAGCAGGGTAAATATTTCTCACTGCTTATTATAATAACCCACCACCTCAGAGAGTAACATGGTTCATCATGCATTTCTTAAAAAGCTCCCTCTAATCAAATATTTGATTGTGATAAAATCAACAGTCACCATCTTCGACATTAAAGAGTAATAATTTTTCAACTTCATTATGGGTTATTCCTCAACCAAACCTCAAATCTCAATATACGCTAGTTTGTTGTACTGCACACTTCATGATTGTTTAATGACGTGGCAGGGAGGTTCGGGGGGCGGCACGCCCTCCGATATACATATATTATCTCTAATCAGTAATGAACTACAAAAGTGTCAATAAGGATTAAATAATAAAGGTAAATAAGGATTTAAAAACAGGGGGGCTTATGACCTACACCCGGAAAAATCACAGCCTCTTCGAGAGGCCTAATTTTGAGGTGAAGATCTTTCATACCATTGGTTTAAAAGTTGTTCCTATCCACCACGAGGTGATCCAAAGAGACAAAGAAAAGAAGGCTTCATGGAAGAGGGGACAGTGAAAGTACGGTCCATGCAATAGGTCGACTACTCTGCTACAACATTTAACCATGTCGACCCAGCACATGGATGGCCAGCATAGACACCCATGGATAAGAGGGGTGTAGGTCATAAGCCCCCCCGGTCATGAGCCCCCCTGTTTTCAAATCCTTATTTACCTATATTGTTTAATCCTTATTGACACTTTTGTAGTTCATTACTGATTAGACATAAAATATATGTATATCGGGGGGCGTGCCGCCCCCCGAACCCCCCTGCCAGGTCATTAAACAATCATGAAGTGTGCAGTACAACAATCTAGCGGATACAACAAACTACATTAGCAACTCTCAGTTATTTCTATCTAAGTAGTTCTTCATTTGTTTAACTAGGTAAATAAGGATTAAAAAAAACATGGAGGGGGGGGGCTCGTGACCGGGGGGACTCATGACCTAGGGGGGCTCGTGACCGGGGGGGCTCTTGACCGTACCCCGGATAAGAGACCTACACAGTCAGTCTGCTTACCCATGGATATGGAAAGGCAGCAGGAAAGGAAAAATACAAAGGAAAGCTGAAGAGAAAGGGCACCAAACTAAACAAAACCCAAATATTACAAAAGGAGGCCTAGCTAGAGGTAGCCTCGGGACAATGGTAGCTTCATATGAAAACAATAAAAAATCTCAAAACTATGTCTGTCAAATTTACTCTCATTATGATAATAATATGGTTTCATATATTTAGTTTCAGAAAAATGAATTTACTTTAATAGGCCACTAATAAATATTTCAATAGACTAATTTAATTTGTAAGAGTTTAAATTCTATTTCGGAATTGATGGGCATATCGAAATCAAAATAAATAAACAGGACTTTGTAGAATCAGTCAGAAATATAACTAGCTATATATATTGTAGTTCTAATTTATGTTGTACAAGTAGCTGGGTAACTACTTTTACAACATGTGCAAAATATCAGAGCTCTCATGTTACTCTAACCATCTGAGTAGAGGGAGAAAGGGGACAGGGGGTAGGGAGTCAATATGTACTCTAAAAACAAACTCTCAGCCAATTATAATTCGTAATAATTAATTAGCTCGCTATATCTGGTATCTAACGTGCCACTAATCAGATGCACACTAAGGTATGCCCATGGAAGTACTAGTAGAAGGAAGCGGTGTAACGGCTTACCAACAACGTATAAGCGGGACCATCGTGTTAACACCTTGTTGTTAGCAATTAGTCAAGTGAGCTTCCTTGTCTCTCTTCGCTTCAGTCAAAACAGCTTCCTTGGCGTCTTGTTGTTGTTCCGCTGTGTCGTGTGGTGACGTCACAGCACACATATGACGTCACCCTAGCAACAGACTGACAGTTCAGGGAGCATTCGCACACGGCCAGTGACGTTTGAGAAACGAGGGAGGGTGCACGCATGTAGCACGTGCTCCACCAAACGCTTATTTAAGTCATTAACATTGCATCTGTTGCCTAAATATTCATCAATTAATCTTATTACATCAGTTAAATGTCCATAGATGAGAAAATTATTGAGCAAAGAGATCAGATACCTAAAGTATTTTAAAGAATAATGTGTAAGTTAACATCAGCTGTTGTGCTAACGAGAACCGTTACTCAACTTACTCAGTCAGATCTGAGAGCGACGCACACACGTGTACTCTCCCTCGTTTCTAAATCTACACTAGAAGCTAACACGATTATAACGGCTAGGTTAAGCCCCGTCCAGACGGTCAAATTTTTCAGAGAAGTGACAAACTAAATGAAGATAACTTCCTAGCGACAGCAAACCGTCAAACTTTTCATCAGTTTTTTTATTCCAACATGTTGGATATCGTCATCAAAAAGTTTGTCAACCTATTTGCTGACGATAAAGTTTGAAGTACACACTGACTTTCCGGCAATAATATTTTTATATTTGCGCGTAATTTTAGTTTATTACAGCTAGGTACACCTACAAAAACCTAATTTTTTTCAAACTTAGTACCTATCTAGTTACAATGGCTGACGACAGACTCTTTAATACTTGGTTGTATTAGAATGTATTAGATCTAAGTTATAGGTAGGCTACCTACGTTGTGAATTGTTTTCTTGATCTAATTTTGACTATCCTTTTCAAGACGATATTTTGTCATTAAAAACAAATTATTTTTTCTGGTTTCTTACTGTTCTAAATTAAAAAATATACATACTAAGTTATATAACTCTAATTTTTATTTTCACGATATATAACATTAATTTTGACGAAACTGACGCCAGTGAACCTCAAACTTTTGGCGAGAAAATTTGACCGTGTAGACTCTCCTTGAAAACTGACGATAAGTTTGTCACTTCTCTAAAAAAATTTGACCGTCTGGACGGGGCTTTAGCCGCCTGGGTATGCCCCTCAGTTACCCGCAAACCTTCACAGGAGTCGTATTCAGCGTGTCAGATTATCAAACTTTGAATGGGATTTTCTATTAGTTCAGAGATTAAAAATCTTGTAATTCCAAAGTCTAAGGCCCTTACAATTTTGAAGCTACGGCATTGCGATTTTTTGCATTCTATTTTCCCCGGAATTCTACAAACTCTGGAATAGTGTGTTATTTAATTTTTCGAATTATTTTTAAAAATATTGAATTTTGAAATTATATTTTTTTCAATTTTCTTTTCACTAATAAATTCAATAATTCGAAAACCAATCTGAAAAATCAAAAAAACGCTTCCGCAGTTTGTAGAGAATCTTGTGGAGAATTGAATGCAAAAAAACATAATGTCATAGCTACAAAATTGTGTATCCATTTATTAATTTACACACTGTTCGAAATTCGAATAACTAGTTTTCTATGGGTCGAATCAAAATAATGTCAAAACACAAAAACATCTTAGAATTAATTTTATATATGTGTACAAAGTTTCACAACCGTAGCTTCAATAATAAAAAACTTCAAATTCTAGGAATGGTGCCCTTAAATAAAATACAAAAATATAACTAGAAAAACAATAAATTCAAACAATTACCTTGATTCAAACAGGTATTGGATATTATAAAATGATCAAAAACATTAATTTTTCAATATAATTTTCAAAATATGAAAAAACTGAAGGAATTATAACCAAAACTATAAAGAAGACTAGAAAGTAGAATATTTCATTTTTATCTATTTATGAGTGACTACTCACATTTTATCTTTATTTTAGAGAATCAAATTAAATTAAAAAATCAGTCATTGGTTCTGAACAATGTAAAGGAAGGAAGCAATTATTTTTTGATCAAAGTAAAGAGATGCTTGGTGAACCCCTTTATAAAACTATAATTATCAAAATAAAATAAGAAAAGTTTTGATAGATATGAATGCAATATCACAGTATTTAAGTCCTTAAGAAGAATCTACATTTTCCTGTTATTCTTTAAAGAAATAAGAAGCTGCTTATCAAAATCTATCAGACTGGGAAAATCCAACTATCAGACAGCTGGTGTCTCCAGAAAAGAAAAGGACTATTGCCTCTTGTATTAGAGGTATCACATCTTTTGTTGGTGGGAGGATTTCTTCTGTAGTCTCTTAATACTTTCTGGCATACTCAGGAACAGTTATATTTCCCTTTGCAAGACAAGTTCTGCTACGCTTGAGAAGATGAGGAGGATCTCTGAAAAAAACTCTGAATAACATAAACTAGCAACACAAGTGGCAAAAATTCTATTCTTGTAATTATTACCTTGGGACATCATGCATGTGGTGATTATTATTCCAGGTAAAAAAGCATGCCCTTTCTCACCATTTTATTGGAGTCATTAGGAGTGATTCTGAGCCATTCAATTACAAATGGAGAGAAAAAATTAATTTTCTCCAATGCCTTAGTATGCTACAATCCATCTAAAATGGTGTAATTCATAAACTCTCCATCTCTCCAAGGACTAAATTGAGCTGAATTTCTTACCAAAATGACCAATTTTACATATATTCTGTCAAAAATAACATAGGAGAAATTTAGATATTTCTCTCCAGTTGCAACTTAATGGCTAATATTTACTATCACAAATTGGCGAGCAAGGATATACTTCACTTTCTGGGTTGCAATGCACCTCCGCAGAATAGGTAGCTATTGAACATTTTTTTCCAAGACTCTCAAGATAGAAATCTCATCTGAGCCCAATTTTTGAAATTTGAGATTATCGGAGGTAGATCTTGATTTAATTCCTATATTAAAATATTTCCATTATATAGCTGAGGGAGATTTTTAATTAATTCCTATGTTACCAAAAATAGCTATTCAATTAAGCAAAAGGAGATTCTGAATCTGCTGCTAAGAGTCCTAAGAATAATTCTACCTCCATTTGAAATCTTCATGAGTCAGGAAATTTACAGATTAATTAAAACGTAATTTATGCCAGATTGTATTTGAAGGTATTTTTTTCTGACATGTCGGAAGAATTTTCAAATCTCTAAAATGAATATTCTTGCAATGTCATGACTTTTAGCTATTTATCCCTATTTAACCATTAATTTTGGGAGGGGAAATTGGAAATATGTTGGTAGGACTAGGGTCACGCAGGCCAGTCTGTATTTGGTGCAGAAATTTCACTGACTTTTTGAAAAAGCTGAAAGAATCCACCATAAATTTCCAGTAATTTGGCTGATCCACCAACATCTTACCTATTTTTCCACCGAAAATTAATGGTAAAATAGGAATAAATAACTACAATTCCACTTTCCACCGACTTTGTCCAAATAATATTTTCCATGGAAAAAAATTCCGCCGACAAGTCGGTAAAAGTTACCATGAAATACAGTCTGGCACGCAGGTAAATTGCGGCCCACTCAAGAGAGTAGAAAATTCTGAACAGAAATTTCATTAAAATGTTAAATTATTACAAACTTAGGAATAAAGGGTACATAGAATCACCGAAACTGAACTGAATCAGACGGAAACGGATCGATTGGGGTCCAAAACGAACCGAATGGGGACCAAGCCGGATCTAATCGGAGCTAAGTAGTTCATAAAAAAACACTTAAATAGTTAGTGCTATACATTGGAGAAAAATAATACCTACCTACCTATGTTACCTACTTATGTTGAAATAAAAACAATAGCTACTTTGAATGCTCATATCCTATAAGCCGGAAATTATTCATCAAAAAATATTTCAAAGGTCCCCTTCCCTCTAAATTTTTTCGGCCCGATTAGATCCGGCTTGGTCCACATTCGGTCCGTTTTGGACCACAATTGGTCCGTTTCCGTCCAATTTGGTGATTCTATACACCAATAAATAGTTAAAAACTCACGATTTTGTTAGAATATTATTTTCAAAGGGAATAAAATTCTAGTATTCCACCGACAAGTCAGCCAGTCTGCAGAATATGGGAGATATTCGGGATATTCTCTGAACAATTTTGAATTAATTCCTTTATTTAGGTACAAACATATATTTTGCTACAAACAGAAAAAGATATCTATGATTACAAACACTTTACCAGTTTCTGCAGAATGGCAAGTCAGTGGAATTAGAAATGGTAGACCATAGTCCATAGTCAAGTATTTAATACTCATGGGCTAAGAGGCTAAGCCTAGCAACTTACCGAAGAAAGAGAAAGAATAACAGATAACATCATAGGTAACTGTGAATTTTCTGAAGTTCAAAACTCGGAAGACTGCTTTGAGTTGGACATGCATTTGAATTTTGTCTTGTAAGGAATTAATTTTCTTACAAAGAACTCTCTAGTGGAATCAAAGCACAAACAAATCTATTTGCATTTGACATCAGAATACAAAGGGGTGCATTATTAAGTTCAGACTTTTCACACCTAACCATTTTTGAAAGTTTTTCTCGGAAAATAGAAGAATCTAACACAACAATTGAGAGAAGTGTTAGTACAGTCCCTAAATGAACACTTTTTGACATACAGCATTGTTTACTTCATCACTTTTGACAGGAAATTGTGAAGAAAGCTAGTAATTATTCAAATGAACACAGCCAATGGCGCCGTACAATCTTGTTTACTCTGTTATGATACACAATAGGGTAACTTTTCTCAACTTTCCCTAAATTCTATGACATCACGACCCAGATCTAGGGAAATTCAAAAATAATGGGAGATAACCTACTTCCTATTCTTGTACTGTGCTTCAAAGACAATATGGTACCTTCATAAATTAACACTTGCTTAGTTTACCTAGTTATGATTATTCTTCGTTAAAAATGGGATAGATTACTAGAATACACGCCTTTCTTTCTTGCTTGCTTTCTTTTTTTCTTTCTCTTCTCTATCTTGCTGCCTCGCTTTCTTGCTTGCTCGCTATCTTTATTTATCACTGCCTCTCTCTTTTTAGAATTTACATTCCTCTCTCTCTCTATTGCTGGCAAGCTGTGTGCGCGTGCATTATCTACTCCTCGAGTGCAGAAGAGTCTGTGTGTGTGATATTTGCACACACACACATACACATATCCCAGGACACAGGACGTTTTACCGTTTTCGGATCATTGGGAAATGAAACATGGCTGTTTCATTTCCCCAATATATATACATCATGTGTGTTGGGTGGGGTATGTGTGTGTGTTTTTTACATTTTCATAATTACATAATTTTGTCTTGTTGTTGTTGTTTCTCCTTGTGGTGGAACTCTCACTTAGTCCTTATAAATGCATATAGTATGTGTTTTACATTCTTATAATTGAGTTTGAGTTTTTTCTTAGTTTTTTGGTGTTTTTTATTTATTTATTTTTTATTTGAGTTTTTTGGAATTTCTAAAGTTCATTTTTTTTAAATTTGAGTTTTTTTGAGTTTTAGATTTTTAATGTTTTTGGAAAAATTTGAGTTTTCTGAGACTGATTTTTCAGAATTTGAATTTCTGAAATTAATATATTTATTATATTAAATATTCAATAACATATATTTAATATTTTTGATAATATATAAGATAAATTAACACTTAGATTATTAAAAACATATATAATACCGTATTATACACATTATTTTCGCATAATAAAAGTAGATAATAACTATATATTTGTTTTCATTCCATTATATCCATATCAGTATTTGTTCGTATTTTGTTATTTCGTAAACACCAAAATATTATATAAATCTAACCCAACAATAGGATTCGAAAAGTTTCTCAAGAAAAGATATCGATTCATCAGTACCTATAAGCATCCTATATTAACTATGTTAAATTCAATTCTATTTCTTTAAACCAAGTAAAAGAATGGAAATATTTAATTAGAAATATTGAGCACAAGTAATAGGAGAATATTTTAACAGTGAACATCATCCTAAATGATTGCTTCACCTATTATTAAATTTAAAATACGTCATACATACACAAAACTGATATCCTCATCTTCTATGGGATAATTAATTTACACGTAATCAGTTAATGAATATAAGAAGACTATTCTCTTTTCACGCTGTAAAAATGAAATATATTCGAAAAAAAATATGTACAAAACTCACAACAAATAACCTTGCACCGCAATGCTATATAAAGCTGCAATATACTCTAATATCTTAAATATCAGAAACGAAAAATTCTAATGGCACTAATCTTTTTTTCTCCATCTTCGAATAAAATAAGTGTATATAAACAGCTTCAACAAAATAATTTGCAATGAGTTTCATGATTAATCAGTTTTTATTTCTTCGTACTGATGTATGCGCAACAAGTCCTACGATTCTTCCAAATATAGATTTAATAAATTATCGACAAAGATTTATATGACTAAAAGAATTTATATATTACTACTAAGATACGACAAAAAAGTATGAACATTTTCAATACCTCCAGAAAGTTTTAATGTAATTAATGAATAAATCTCCTTGGCATATAATTCAAAGCAACGACGCTCTTTCTGATATATGAGAAGTAAATTAGGATCTAGTTACGAAAATATGGATGTTCTACGGCTACCGAAACTAATGTCAGTTCCAAATATACATGCAATTCAGTATATCGATGTCAACACAGAGACCAACATTAGCAGCCCCAACAGCAAGCATTCTTCTCAATCATCCAATCCACCTTATTGCCCTCTACCGCTGAAGTATAATAGGATTTCAATACCATTAAAGGCTATAGCGCCAAGTATAAGAATAGTCTATATAAGATGAATTAATTCTAAATAGTCTGCTCCTTATCAATTAACTATTAATTCTATTTACAAATTTTAATTTGCCTACTCTATTCAGAGTCTACTAGAGTTAATTAACGGTAACCGACACCTTATGTTCATTTTTCTCTGTAGTATAATTTTAGTTACTATTTTAAAACTTGGAACAGCGAGTCCGAAATGATTAATTTGCACTTTACGCAGATCGTGAATTTTACTTTATTTTAACACATTTGCGGTGATAATTAGAATTGTTCGAATCACACTAATTTGCTAAATAGTAGCTATTACCTACAAAACTTTGACAAGCTAAAGAACTTTAAAATTTGTAGTTTCTGTGCATTGCTTTAAAATTTTAATATCTACTGCATCTAGTTTTAATTTAATAAAATTAATTTATTGATAGTGCGAATGAATCATTTCGCACTCGCTGCTGTTTCTAATTTTTAAAGTGTAACTGAATTAGTGTCTGTTACCGTTAATTAACTCTAGTAGACTGAATAGAGTAAGCAAGCAAATAGCCTAGATTAGTAGTATATAATCATAAATTAGTACTTGAACTTTTGTTTGTAACAATTTCTAGTTGCTACAGATAATGCTTTAGGTCCTAAATATTATTAGAGGTTTAATATTTGGATGGATGATGATGACCTCACTATTGAGGAACTGTTACAGAAGCGAAAATATGCTCAGGCATTACATCTGATCAAAGAAGAGGGTAGGCCATAATTCTCTCTTCATTGGGAGTTATGGCCGTGAAAATTGATTCATACATTGAAGTAGGTATAACATACAGTTAGGTGTTACAGTTACCATACTCGTGGATTTCTAATGTCTAATCTTCTTTAGGCCATCCTCCTACTACGGGTAAAGAAGAACTTAAAGGACAAGCAAATCTCGTTCCAGAAGGACACAAATTGAGTCCCTCAATATATGACACACTGTTCCTGTTTAGGTAAGTATATAGTTTTAGTATATATATAGCTACACTCTTAGATAATGATAGCTTTTTTAAAGTCAGATATAAATAGGTTTTTAAATAATTTATCTTTTAACAGAGAGCTCCGAACAGGAGCAGATTTTAATGCAATCACAGCCACAACGAAAGAGAGCAAGAGGCTTTGCCCGTCGTTCAGCCTCAAATACATTGGACGTCAGTTCATTGTGTTTGAGGCCATGAGGATGATGGGCAACCTCCATGGTAAGTAAATTATATTATTGAGTAACTATATTAGTTTTAAATAAATAAATTTAGTAACATGTTTACTTTTCACAAAGGAGTCCAAGTCGTCTCCACCAAACATTGCCTGCTGCCCATTGATGGGGCCGCGATGAGGGCGGAAAGCAAAATCGCCGACTTTGACCCAGAATCGGCGTCAAGCAAGTCCTTCTTTTCAAAGTAAATTACTTTACCTAATCATGATTCACATAGCTATAATATATTCCGAAAATTATCCATAACTTTTACTCTTGCAGACAAGCATCCAAGTACAAAGGGTAACATTAGAGAGCAACTGCGGGCATCTCTTCTGTGACGGCCATCACAGAAGAGATGCCCAAGCCTGTGACTGTCAAGTGCCACCGGGAAGAGGAGCCTGGTGGCAAACTTGACAGTTGAAGGGTTTGGCCGCCAAATTGAGTTCTCCTCTATATCCTTTGGAGAACTTTTCATTGAAGACTCTATCTTGGCCGTAAAGCCCCGTTTACATTGAGGCTCTTTTGCACACTCTGAGTGTTGAAACAACGGCAAACGCGCAGTGGAGGGGCAAACCAGCGGGCAACTTGAGGCTCACTTCAACATTCACCTTAGCCATTCTTTTCGACACTCACTGTGGCTCAGTCAGTCCATTGATGCACCGGGGTACGGTCAAGAGCCCCCCCGGTCATGAACCCCCCGGTCATGAGCCCCCCCCCCGGTCACGAGCCCCCCCCCTAGGTCATGAGCCCCCCCTAGGTCATAAGCCCCCCTTCACGAGCCCCCCTCCATGTTTTTTTAATCCTTATTTACCTAGTTAAACAAATGAAGAACTACTTAGATAGAAATAACTGAGAGTTGCTAATGTAGTTTGTTGTATCCGCTAGATTGTTGTACTGCACACTTCATGATTGTTTAATGACCTGGCAGGGGGGTTCGGGGGGGCGGCGCGCCCCCCGATGTACATATATTTTATGTCTAATCAGTAATGAACTACAAAAGTGTCAATAAGGATTAAATAATATAGGTAAATAAGGATTTAAAAACAGGGGGGCTCGTGACCGGGGGGGCTCATGCACCAGGGGGAGGTTGTTAACATCGAAGCTCCTGCAAAATGGATGGCGACGAGTAGAGCTGCTGTTGAACAGCTAATTAATCTATATAGGACTCACGAATGCCTTAGGAAGTCATAAAGTAAAGCATATAAAAATAGAAATTTAAGATAGAGAGCAATAATGACATTAAACAAAATTTATTATTATCCCAACCTATAACAAAGAGCATTGTGTTTTTTATATATGTATAAATCCATCACACTCTATGGAAATTATGATATTAAAATGATGAATCAGTATTATAGTACTTGGTTGTATGTAAACTATTAAGCATTTGCACATTCTTAAGCATGATTTTTTATATGAACGTGTCACAGCTGTTCAAAAATCACTGTTTACGAAAGATCAAATTATTGCTGTGGGTAAAATTGAGATTTTTTCGGGGAACAACTGAATTGGTTCTTGTGCTAAGATATAACTGAATTAGTTCTGATGATAAAGTAGGACGTGTGAAGAGAAGCTTTCTCGTTCTGAGAAATAAATCAGTCTTCCATGCCTTTTCAGATCACACAAAAAATTCCCTCTGTGCAAGTAACGGCAAAAACTACCAGACGTACGGAATGTCAGATGAAAATTGAGGCCTGTCAGACGCAGAAATTTGCTAGTTAAATACAAAGGACTTTGCAGTGAGTTATAATGATGAGACAGTGACTGTAGTATTCTTTGCAGTGAGTTATAATGATGAGACAGTGACTGTAGTGTTCTTTGCAGTGAGTTATAATGATGAGACAGTGACTGTAGTATTCTTTGCAGTGAGTTATAATGATGAGACAGTGACAGTAGTGTTCTTTGCAGTGAGTTATAATGATGAGACAGTGACTGTAGTGTTCTTTACAGTGAGTTATAATGATGAGACGGTGACTGTAGTGTTCTTTACAGTGAGTTATAATGATGAGACAGTGACTGTAGTGTTCTTTACAGTGAGTTATAATGATGAGACGGTGACTGTAGTGTTCTTTACAGTGAGTTTTAATGATGAGACAGTGACTGTAGTATTATTTACAGTGAACTTTAATGATAAGACAGTGACTGTAGTATTATTTACAGTGAGTTATAATGATGAGACCGAGCGCGGATATTTGACCGAAAGATTTTTATTCAATGTATATCTACATTATGAACTGCAGCTTCCGCTTAACTTAACTTAAATAAATAAATTGTAATCTATACTAATGATTTCCTTAGTGTGATTATTTATCTATTTGGTGTCCGAATGTAACTATGATACGCACGGGAATATATTGACTTGATATTTAAATTCCTTGTTTTATTCAATTTTTAAATGTATTTCATCTTTAAAATAATTAGACTATGCAGAAAATTTATTATTAATTAAATGCATTAAAAGTAACGTAATAACGGGAAATTAATTGGTATTGATGATGACCCGTTATTTTTTACGGGAAAGTACACTAGTATGTACCTAATGCGCATCCATATTACGAACTGCAGCTTCCAGTTAAATGCAGTAAATGTTTATTTTTTATTTCCATCAAATTTGAAGTTATTTTATGAAAAGGAAAATAACTAATTTTAATGTGTACACTGTACATAATGTGTATCCATATTTACGAACTGAAATCATATATTGCTCAACAATTTGATTTTTTCATAATCTTGGATTTCATCACAAATATAATTGGTGGAAAAAAACTTATTTTCATATTTTTGAACTTGTTATCATTGGTTATATATATTATATGAAGTTATTTTTATTATTTTAAATAATATTTCTCTTTTTTTTTTTTTCTTTTTTCAAAATACCGATGAGGCAGTGACTGTAGTGTTCATTGCAGAGAGTTCAATGGTTATAGTCTGAATTTATCAGTTTGTCATTTGCATGTCAATTATATCTAAAAACAAACTGCAAACAATCAAAATAAGTTTACTCTACAGACTAATAATAAAATAATATCAATAATGGTTTTCCTTGTGTAATTTATAGCGCCTAATATCAGCAAACTAAATATTTTGTTTTGCTACCATGTTCAAATGTATCTGCTCATAGTTAGCTAACTGTCAATACTTTGGAACAACTTTAATGACTGAAGAAGAAAATTCTAAGCTCTGGGAGTGCTCACTGTGATTGAAAGCAGATAGTTCGTATAGTTTGCTTAAAGATTTAAAAAAAGAGCTTAAAAATGAAGAAACTAAACCTTCAGTTTTCAAATAAAAAAAAACCTGCCCAAAGCATATAACAAGTGCCTTTTCCAATTTGATGTTTTATTAAACTAGTTATTTTTAAATCTTTACTAACTATCTCTTTTCTACATATTATAAATAGACACTTCACTAATGCAATGAAAAAGATGTCGTTTGAAGTTAGGTACTCTAGGTGCGTATTTCTCCAATGGGTTTTTAAATTGCGAATACTCACAAGTCCGAGTATTGATTTGGCATGAGATCGCGTGACTTCGTGACCTTTTCCTTTGAATTCATAACAGTGTTTAGGGAGTAGTGTTTTAGAATAGAAATTAATGGTTTATTAATTCACTTTCCACTGTAATCATAATACCAGCACTCAGAGTCATTAACTTCAAAAATATTCCGTTTGATTATACCTGACCTCTAAAATTATAAGATAAAAAATTGTTAATAGAATGCAATCATTGTGATGGGATGTAAATCACCTTTTGCGCTTTATTTAGAAGAGTGAAATGTAAGATCTATGGAGCTTGATCGAAATTTAAATATTAAGTGAAAAACGAAATCTGGTGTTATAAAAAAGGGCGAAATTATAATATGATTAAATAAAAATAAAATATGATCTTCCAACTACAAATTGTGATATTTTTCGCTTTGTTGATATGTGAGTAGTAAGTAAGTACACCATGATAAATAATAATTTATTGAGAGCGATATTTTTCATTTTTACAACTCTAAATTAATACAAAGCAAATTAATACAAAGCATATTATCTCGAAAATAACAAGATTGTTTGATAAAAAATAGAATAGCTTATGAAACTATTTATTAACAAATCTCAGTATCAGAGTGAAAAAAATGTAGAGCAAATATTCAAGTAAATCATAATTACCTTCGCAAATTTGAGGAAGGTTATATTTTACCCGGCATTTATTTATTTATCATCATGTACGCATAACTGAAAAAGTGATCAACTAAATTGCCGAAATTTGGTGAAACGATTGGTCCATGTCCATTGTCCAGTGACCTTCTGGTAGAATTTTGGAAGCGACCCGATGAAGGTCATGATCATTTATAACTCAAAAAGTATTCAACCATATTGCATGAAACTTGATGGGACGATTGGTCAATATACAGGAACCATTTTGTTAGATTTTGTGAGCGATCGGTTGAAAGATCAAGGTCAAGGCCATTTACAGTATGGGCCACAAAAATGTTTCCGCTTTTTCAAATACTTGTAAATCGTTAGTTATCTTGGTCTCTTTTTCTCCGCCTTTTATTTTACTATTAACAGGTAAAAACAATTTTGAACTGATGGACATAGTTTAAGAAAAGGTAAGCGAAGAGTGAAGGTGATTATTTCTGTCATTGCGCGAAGGTCAGTCATTCTTAGAGCTCACTCTGTGATTTTACTTACTAAAAGGCAGTGAGAAAAGAAAAAAATTATAGTTCAGGATGCTTACACTTCTTCCTTGGAAACTATTTGAAAATAGAACAACTTCATTTACATTTTGATCTCATTGAAATTTTCACTCTGAATATTTGTTCTTCGCTTGTTTATTTCATGGTTAAGGCCACACTTGCAATTTCAAACAGCGGAAAAAAGCTCTTCTTAAAATGTGTTCACACCTGCGTTTTTTTCTATCGCTGATGGAAAAATCTAATTAAGTTTTACTTCAGCGACACATTTTTAAGTAAAGCTTTTTCCGCGCTGTTAAAAATGAAAGTGTGAAGCGGGCCTTAACCATTCAATAAACAAGCGATGGAAGAACGAATATTCAGAGTGAAAACTTCAATGAGATCAAAATTTCACTGAAGTTGTTCTATTTCCAAATAGTTTCCAAGGAAGAAGTGTAAGCACCCTGTATTATAATGTCTACCTTTATAATTTTTTTCCCTCTTATTCACTGCCTTTTAGTAAGTAAAATCACAGAGTTAGCTCTAAGAATGACCTTCGAGCAATGACAAAAATAATCACCTTCACTCTTTGCTTATCTGTTCTTAAACTATGTCCATCAGTTCAAAATTGTTTTTACCTATTATTAGTAAAATAAGAGGCGGTGAAAAAGAGACCAAGATACAGTTTTTTGGTCCTTTGGCTAACGATTTACAAGTATTTAAAAAAGCGGAAACTTTTTTGTGGCCCATAATGTATAACTCAAAATTTGATGGGACGATTGGTCAATGTCCAGGAACCATCTGGTGAACGATCCGGTCAAAGGTCAAGGTCATTTATAACTCTAGAACTCAAAAGTTTTGAACCATATTGCGTGAAACTTGGTCAGACAATTGGTCATTATCTAGTACCAGTTTATTAGATTTTGGGAGAGAACGGATCAAAGCAGCGGCGAAGGTAAGCGCTCTACTGAGTGCACGTGATCTAGTTACCTATTATTATTATTAAGTGATAATTTATTGTTTCATCATTCGACACAGATTCCTGGGGAAGCTTTTCTGCTAAAAAATGCAACAAACTTCTAGAGAAGAGAACTTGTTTTATTGGGTGGAATTTCACGAAGCGATCGAAAGTTCAGGAGCTGTAAAATTGTCCAAAAAATTCTCCATTGTCTTGGTGACAATGAATTTTATGTATAGTTTCATTGTTTTGTATTTGCTTTAGGGGGAGCATACATAACACAGACTAACTGGTTTAATGTTGGCAGGGGAAGACTAAACATATCACAGTGGGGAAATTCTGTCAATGGTATAATCACTAGGGTTGTGACAATATGCTTTTTAAATCATAGCGGCCGAAAATATTATAGACGAGCAGAATTTAACAGTATTGAATCGTTCTAAACCAGCATATGTAGTATTCAACACCATTTGGTTTCGTATTTGATATTCTTAAGATCTATGATTTTGAAAGAATATTGTTACAATGAAACTGAATGGTTATAGTATAAAAAATATCTAATTACATTTTAATAGTATTCTTTAGCTTAAGAGTAAACCATTTGAATACAATATAGTATATTAATGAATATATTTATAATGAATGATATATAAGTATTCAATACTAGATATCTAATATTATTTTTTCTGTGGAGCCGCGTGACGTATAATAAGTATTCTTACTGGCACCAATCAGTGATATATTGTATTTTTTCTAGTCCTGGGAGTTTTTGGCACCGACCAACTTATATTAAATATAACGGATACGTTCTTCTAAAAATAAAGCAACTATGTATGATGCTGGAATAATCCATCATACAATAAAAAATTATATTCACTGTCAAAAAATAACTTGGCACAGTTTTAATATCCTAAATTAGTTAGTTATAAATATATATAGATCAGTGCAGTCCTTAATTTTGTTTATAGTTTAGAATTCCTAAAAGAACAAATTTGAGCTTATGAACACGAAAGTAAATTGAAATAACCATAAAAATAAATTATTTAATCTACGTGACTTAATAAGGGAGTTTCATGTCTCTCATGTAGAATTTTCCTCCAGTATGGTTCCTTGTTTAGGAGAGTTTCGGGGTTTTTTGTGCTAATTTTTGTTTAAAAGCTCTGAAACGGATGGAGCATAGTCTATAATGTGGTAAAGGGTATAACTATTAGAATGATATTGTTGCTCTCGATTTACACTGTTGTTAATTTTGTTCTGAAAACCTGAGCAATAAGTAAATTCTTCCAATGTAATTTATATATTCCAATATTATTTGAAAAGCTAGAATGGAATTATTCCAGATATATTTTCTAATGATAAAAATCTTCACATTGATTTTTTATGCGTTCTTGTCGTTTAGAAAAGTTTTCTGTTAGGTCTATTACAAATGGTATTTCTTCTATTGGAATGAAGCCTAGAAAAAATTTGAAAAAAAATTTCTATCCTCTTCAAAAGAACAATGGCGCCATGTTTTTTTCCTCCATTATCCTTAAATGTAGAGACTGGATTTCAAAGTTCAAAATCAGTCCTAGCTTCAGGTGGACTCATGTCTAGTCCCATTTCATCTCGCATGGCGCATGATCAAACTACGTGGTATGATTCATGAGGCGTTGTTTGAAAAACGCTAACACGAACCATCAAATACTATGATTCGCTTTTCAACGGAAACTCTGCTATCTTGGATTGTTAAATGCTAAGCTTGAAATCTTCTCAAGAATTTTGAATTTAAGGTGGTGTTTCTGTTGAAATCTTTGTAAATTGTTGTAAGCAATTCTAACATTGTCGAATTTTTAAACTTACTTATAGAGTCTTATGGCTGAACGCATATTAAATATAATTCTCCTGTCTTATTCAAGAGACAGACCAAGAATAAGAACCTCCTCATTAAGAAGAAACAGCTTAATTTCAAAAAACTATTGTCACAAGAGTTAGAAAGAAATCAGCATGGGATGAAGGTCTGTCAACAGGCCTCACTACTCATGATGGAAATTCTGAAGACGAAAAAGGCCACCTATTCATAAGATACTGGATTACCCCATCAATGCAATTACGTTTTCTTGGATTTAATATTATAACCATTATAATGTTTGGTAAATTATTAATATAGACAGATAAAACTCTTCTTGTCTCGTTTTCACGCATCAATGACGTCACTGATTGGTTCCAAGTTCAACCACATTACTTTCAGTATTATTTACTATTTCCATGACTATTTATATTCTACAAAATCTGTCCAATTTTGGGAAAAGGGTTGTGAATATCATTCACTGTAGATATAAGCGTAAGATTCATTTCCTATACAATTGGCACAATATTTAATCAAATGAAATATGAGGTCACTGATCGATAAGTACAACCGTAGTAGCAAACATACAATTGATAATAACGATAACTCGAATAATATTGACAATACGGTAACTCTCGATGATATCCTTCGAAGTATAGGTCCCTAACAATAAGCTCGCAATATGATATGCAATAACAATAGGCTCGTAGAACAATACACCAAAGCTATAATTAATTATCTGTTTAATTAATTTCAAGCCTCTTTCAATATAGACACGATGACGGTCATAATGATGACATCAATGATGTGGTACTCAATGTGCAATAGCTGTTATAGTAATACAGTACACATATCACATTAAGTAACCAAAGTTGACAAGAAGTCAATTTATGATAAATATCATTGAAATAAAATGCAATAGAAAATTGAACAAAATAATTGTTTCAAATTTAATTATAACTCACGATAAAAAGATGCAAAAAATTGAAAAGAATATACTATCTCAAACAGAAATAGGGTAATGCTTTCTCAATGACCCAGCGCTAGAATGTCATCTTTCTAAACAATTAATTGAATTAAAGAAATTAGGACTAAAAAACATTCAATATAATGTCAAACCGAAAACTATATACAATTGTTTTCAATGACTAATAGAAGATGAATGTCATTATTAAACTTTTTTATCTGTTCAACGGTTGCAGTTTTTGACATATTCAATAATTGATAGATAAGTACAGTCAATTTATTGAATGCTGGTTCTCGCAGAATATTTCGAAACAAAATCATTGCAGTAGAACACTGAATTTTCCTGACTATTCTATCTACCAAAACTTCCACGTTACTATAATGAGAATGGCACCGATCGCGTTGACAGACTATTAATTACCAATTGAAAACGCATTTATAGGTTATTAAAAACTACTTATTTTGGGCAATTCAATTCTCATTTAGGTACGGAATAGTCTATTAATTTTTATTAGATCATATCAGTTTCATTACATAAATACTACCTTGCCTATATTTTTACTGTACCTAATGAATGTGGGTTAATAGTTATGTAAAGTTAATGCAACTAAGTTACCTATTTAGATGGTAGACTAGAGTATTCAGCTGTCCCAACAACAACAACATTTACTTCGTTGAGATTGAACCTCAGTAATGTTTCGTTAACCTTCAGAAATTCATACATAAAGCCGATAATTGAAAAACCTGTTCATTAATCCTTGATTATTAATGTTATTTCTTGTTAGTATCAGTTTTCTTCGTGTTTATGGTCACCTTTGCTTAACTCCTACGGTAAATTTATATAAATCTACTAAGAATTGAAATTTATGTCAATACAAGGATGAATTGCTTACTTTTATTTCACCATATTTACTTAAACGCCTAAATTGTATATTCTTATGTACTAAAATGCCAATTTTAACCTATAAGTACCTATATATTAGTCCTATAAGTCTATGTATAAGTCCTACAATGTTTTTTATAGGTCCTAAAAGTCTGGGCTCCAGTGATAACATCGCTGGTTATTAACTCTAACGGCAGACTACGAGTGACGTCCCGTTACTGGTTTGAACACTGCGCATGCGCAATCTCTCTAGGTCTAGGACATTTATATTGATGATAATAATGGAGAAAGTCTATGATATTTTAATTACTTACTACACATTTTCAATACAAGTAAATTTTACTGATGGAGCAGTTCTTGTAAGAATCTATTGAAAATCAGCATAACATAATGTGCTCCAATGTTTGTGTTCCGCGGCATTTGCATAATCTCGAAAATTCGCTGCGCATTTTTAAGATAATTGAAAATGCGCGACAATCTCGAGAGTGTAAAGGCAGGTAAAAGGTATGAAGCAGGACCAACAGTGATGGAGTAGATAATTAATTATTTTTTGCATTTAATTGATCCATTTCACCAAAACATGATAGTTAAAGCTATACATAATAACTTGGTAATATATTGGTAATTATGCTTGAGTTAGTTACTGAAAGAAAACTTGAACTAAACTGGTATTTTAATGTAATTATATCGTCTTTTGAATTGAAAAAAACTATGAAAAGGTTTGCATAAAATTATATGCGTTAATACGCCGCGCCTTTTATAATCTTAAAAAAACGCAGCGCATTCTCGAAATTGTGCAAAATCGGCTAATTGCCTGGAGCATATGTACTATCAAAGAAAAGAGTTTCTACTTGATGTTAATATCTCATATCAAAGTTTTCTAAATTCCTGATATTTTTAAATTGGTCGTAGTCTACCTAGAAAATTTATGAAATATCTACAAGCATTAATATTAGTGAAGCATCTTTTGGGAAACGTACGAAATTAGTAAATTGTGAAAAAATCACGACGAATACACTTTTATTTGACTGTATTTTGTACAGAAACGATTTGACAGCCAATTTTATTCACTAGCCCTTATTTTAATATAAGAAAATATAATTCACATACCACTTCCATACTCCGTTTTTATTCAATAAATCATTTCATTTTGAGATACTTTCATTTGCAACCACTGAGAGTTTTCTCATTATTTATTTAAGGCGAGAGAAGGCATAAACCATCAACCTAACAATTTAAACGTTAATTTACTGTTTAATGATATTATTATGTAGCTTTACCTTTTAATCCTCTACTTTTAAGTAAGTATTTGATGGGTTTTATCCCTCCTATCTTCATCCAATTCAACCACAATAAGAGCGAGTCTTTGATATAATCAACTTCTTATGAAAGTTTTTAACAGAGTCTATGACAAAATTTATATTTTAAGCAATGTATACCTATATATGATCTTCAGGTGGGTTAGATAGATAAATATATATCTGTGTTTACTTTTAATATATTTTTTACTAAATTTTTACTTTATGAAAAATCTAAACTAAATCTAACTTATCACCAAATTTGTCTGGTCTTTGCATTCTTGAAAAAAAGAAAATTAGAAAAATATTTCTAAAAAGGTAATTCTAAATGGTTTACTGAACAATTATGCATTTCAAGGCTTTATAAATCATTTTAATATCTAATTTATAGTCAAAGTTATTCCAGATGTTTTCCCAATACTTGTGGACTATTTTTTCCGGTCTACTTCCTAACTTTTTTCTTTGCTTCAACTTCCAAATAAAGTACTGTATGGCTTTTAATCGACCTTTCTCCAGAACCAACGCATTAGAAGTGTCATAAAAGTTACAGCGTGGAAGATAAAATGTGTGGTTGCATTATTTTGCCAAAAGAAAATTTCTCTCGGCTTCTTATTGTTTATTTTCGTGAAATATTTCTGACTAGCTATATGCAATTATTATTTTCCCCTTCATTTCACCTATAGAAATCTCCAGAAAATGTGAATTAAATTATGATATTAAAGACTGTATTGGCTAAGATGCTGAAGCGATTTAGTGAATTTATTTGATGACCAATAGAAGGTCTCGTAAAGGAATTGTTGGAGCGGCAGAGATTTCTTTCTGCAATGAATCGCTGGAATGAGACACCAAGTGACAACACAAACACATTTACTAGCCGCCAAATTTCGGGACTGCATTTTCTGCCTCACGCCAAATTGAGAGAAAAATGTATGTCCTTATTAAGGTATGTTATTTTATCTAGAAAAATTTTCTCCCACTTTCTTATTTTTAGAATAATCTTGAAAACATATACGAGGTGATATAACGCAAATATTTAAATAAAGTTAAGGATAAATATGGAAATACCGTAGCTTATAATTTATAATAAGAATATTTGGTGAGGTATAATTTATAAGAATTCCTCCAAATTAATTCAGAACTATGCAAACAATGTTGATAAAATGTAGCATTTTATAAATTGACGACAACGCAGTGTTAGTGAATCACGAAAAATGAAGAATTTATTCTTAAATAACCTATTTTCTACCATCGTAATCGTTTATGTTTATTCCATTCAGAACAATCGATCCAATCAGTTATTTAATTTCGATCAAGTTATAAAGTATCTTGACTTAGAAATAGAATATTTCTTCCTCATATAGCTACAGTTCGTTTAAGAAAATACGATGAATTAATCAAGTGTGATGTTATTTTAATTTCAATTTTATACAGAATTACTTTTAGTTTAGCATCATATACATTACTATTGTATTTTCTAATACTATCTAACGTTTTAATTTCAATATGAAGTGGGATAACATTAGTTTGTGAAAAGTTCATCAAAGTGACGAGGTACTCAGTCTAATTTTGGAAGTTCATTCAATCAGTGATTGATTTTGGACTTCATTTTGAAAGTGGCAAACAAACCGGTTCAGTGATCTAGCCTCGCAGTCTGAGATCAAAGTGGCTAATGAAATATTTACTACCTCGTAAATTCACGACCTTCCTTTCTTTACTGTGCTAACAATGTGTCCTCAATTTACATTGATTAGTTTTAAACAATTCTGAAGATTATTTGTATTTATTTTTAGCTAACAGCATTTATTTCTAACTAACAGTATTTATTTTTTAACTAACGGTATTTATTTTTAACTAACGGTATTTATTTTTAACTAACAGTATTTATTTTTTAACTAACGGTATTTATTTTTAACTAACAGTATTTATTTCTAACTAACAGTATTTATTTTTTAACTAACGGTATTTATTTTTAACTAACAGTATTTATTTTTTAACTAACAGTATTTATTTTTAACTAACAGTATTTATTTTTTAACTAACGGTATTTATTTTTAACTAACTGTATTTATTTTTAACTAACAGTATTTATTTTTTAACTAACGGTATTTATTTTTAACTAACTGTATTTATTTTTAACTAACAGTATTTATTTTTAACTAACGGTATTTATTTTAACTAACGGTATTTATTTTTAACTAACAGTATTTATTTTTTAACTAACAGTATTTATTTTTAACTAAAAGAATATATTTTTAACTAACAGAATATATTTTAAACTAACAGAATATATTTTAAACTAACAGAATATATTTTTAACTAACAGAATTTATTTTAAACTAACAGAATATATTTTTAACTAGCAGTATTTATTTTTAACTAACAGTATTTATTTTAAACTAACAGTATTTATTTTAAACTAACAGAATTTATTTTAAACTAACAGAATTTATTTTTAACTAACAGAATTTATTTTTAACTAACAGAATTTATTTTTAACTAACAGAATTTATTGTTAACTAACAGAATTTATTGTTAACTAATATAATTTATTTTAAACTAACAGAATTTATTTTAAACTAACAGAATTTATTTTAAACTAACAGAATATATTTTTAACTAACAGAATATATTTTTAACTAAAAGAATATATTTTAAACTAACAGAATATATTTTTAACTAACAGAATTTATTTTAAACTAACAGAATATATTTTAAACTAACAGTATTTATTTTTAACTAACAGTATTTATTTTTAACTAACAGAATTTATTTTTAACTAACAGAATTTATTTTAAACTAACAGAATTTATTTTTAACTAAAAGAATATATTTTTAACTAAAAGAATATATTTTTAACTAACAGAATATATTTTAAACTAACAGAATATATTTTTAACTAACAGAATTTATTTTAAACTAACAGAATATATTTTTAACTAGCAGTATTTATTTTTAACTAACAGTAATTATTTTAAACTAACAGAATTTATTTTAAACTAACAGAATTTATTTTTAACTAACAGAATTTATTTTTAACTAACAGAATTTATTTTTAACTAACAGATTTTATTTTAAACTAACAGAATTTATTTTTAACTAATATAATTTATTTTTAACTAACAGAATTTATTTTAAACTAACAGAATTTATTTTTAACTAACAGAATTTATTTTTAACTAACAGTATTTATTTTTAACTAACAGTATTTATTTTTAACTAACAGTATTTATTTTTAACTAACAGAATTTGTTTCTAACTAACAGAATTTGTTTCTAACTAACAGTATTTATTTTTAACTAACAGTATTTATTTTTAACTAACAGTATTTATTTTTAACTAACGGTATTTATTTTTAACTAACGGTATTTATTTTTAACTAACGGTATTTATTTTAACTAACAGTATTTATTTTTTACTAACAGTATTTATTTTTTACTAACAGTATTTATTTTTAACTAACAGTATTTATTTTTAACTAACAGTATTTATTTTTAACTAACAGAATTTGTTTCTAACTAACAGTATTTATTTTAACTAACAGTATTTATTTTTAACTAACAGTATTTATTTTTAACTAACAGTATTTATTTTTAACTAACAGTATTTATTTTTAACTAACGGTATTTATTTTTAACTAACGGTATTTATTTTTAACTAACGGTATTTATTTTTAACTAACGGTATTTATTTTTAACTAACAGTATTTATTTTTAACTAACAGTATTTATTTTTAACTAACAGTATTTATTTTTAACTAACAGTATTTATTTTTAACTAACAGTATTTATTTTTAACTAACAGTATTTATTTTTAACTAATAGTATTTATTTTTAACTAACAGTATTTATTTTTAACTAACAGTATTTATTTTTAACTAACAGTATTTATTTTTAACTAACAGTATTTATTTTAACTAACGGTATTTATTTTTAACTAACAGTATTTATTTTTAACTAACAGTATTTATTTTTAACTAACAGTATTTATTTTTAACTAACAGTATTTATTTTTAACTAACAGTATTTATTTTTAACTAACAGTATTTATTTTAATAATAGATTTGTTCCGTGGAAACCGAATTTTAATAATGAAGATAAAAACAAGGGTGATAATAAAAAAGTCCATATTTCTTCAAGCTCTCGATTTTTCCAAAAAATCATCCTCAGGAAAACCTAAACATATCTTAATTCTACTATATAAATACAAAATTCTCCTATCTAGGATACAGAAATAAATAAATATCACTAATGTTACAATTAATTAAGTTAAATAAACAAATAAATGAACTCAGTGAAAAACAATCTACATATAAAAGAAAGAAATCATTTTAAAATAAATAATTCTGTAGAAGCCCCTTGTGAATTTAATTGGGGCTTCTGTTCATAAATAAAAATGGATTCCAATGTCCTCAAATCGTAACTATTGCAGGTTGATAAAATTTTGAAATCATTTTCCGAAATCTGATGGTTATTATCATAAGAATGGTTTAAAATTTTGCTATTTTCTTGATTAGATAAAACAGTAAAGGGGTTTCTGAAGGAAACCCCTCTGTGTTGACAAACTCGAACCTTTAATTGTTTCCTTGTCCCGCCTATGTAGGCCGCGGAGCACTGTCCGGTATTTATTTTTAACTAACAGTATTTATTTTTAACTAACAGTATTTATTTTAACTAACAGTATTTATTTTTAACTAACAGTATTTTAACTCTTCTTATCTTGAATGATTTTCAAAATCAATAAATGAGTTTATCCGAATTTTACAGATATTTATACATATTTAACAATTATTTATCGTAGTTTTTAAAATGAAAACAAGTAAAAAATTTAAATGAAAACAAGTAACAAATAAATGACTGTTCATTATCATTTTTTTATATTTTCTGCCTATATATAGGTATGAGATAAAGGACTTCCTCAGGATCCAAAATTTGCATTCATGCTATGGCGTTCTTTACTAAGAAAATCTACATACTATTGGCTTGTAAAACATTTTTAAATCTGAATATATAAACCGTGAAAAATTATCACCATGTGCAATTATGAAGTAATTTGAAAAATTAATTTCAAAATAGTATTCCAGATAAATTGAGGTTGGTACAATAACAATCATGATCGTGACTAAACTCTTCACGCACGCATCTGTCTATAACTGTTTTTCTGTAATGACATTATTAACCGCTTCTATGTTATTTTCTAATTAGACATATTATTGTCATACCTTAAATAGGCTGAATTTACCCAACAAAACTATACGAATTTACATATGTTCAGAAACTCTACTCTTAAATCTTACACATTATTATTGTTTGTAAGTCCATAAATTACGACAAATCTTGCAACATTTCACCTAATACATTCTAGCTAAGTAATTGCGTTCTAAATGTGGACACAAAACTAATCCGAAAATATTTTAACTGAATCTCCTAAAGCCTCCATGGGATTAAATTGGACACGTGTTCCCTCGGAGGAAGAAATTATAGAGAAGGGGGCACGCGATCCCTGTTACTAAATATAAGTGAGACATGTAGAGCCTCTGAGGATAGCAATCAAATCGAGATAATTGTAAAATCATGAGAATGATATTGTATTCATTAAATTTATAAATGATTAATAGCCAATTCTTGAGTTCTGATCAAAAACGTTATATATAACACTCATAGATTATGATAGTTTTAATCGGTTCGTTATGGCTCGTTATGGAAAAATTCGAAATTTTTCATATATTTCGAAAGTTTCAGATTCAAAATAGGTAAAAGTATCATTTCTGTAATCCTTACGATTCATATCACAACTAGATTACGTGCAATCGGTAGAGCGCATACCTTCGCCGCCACTTTGACCCGTTCTCTCCCAAAATCTAATAAGCTGGTAATTGGATAATGATCAACTGGCCCACTTAGTTTCAAGCAATATGGTACAATAATTTTTGAGTTCTAAATGACCTTGTCCTTTGACCGGATCGCTCCCAAAATCTACCAGATGATTCCTGGACATTGAACAATCGTTCCATCAAATTTCAGACAATTTGGTTGAATACTTTTTGTGTTATTGAGTTATAAATGGCCTTGACCTCGATCTGTGACCTTAGACACACTCACTTCCAAAATGGTTTCTGTATATTGACCAATCGTCCCACCAAGTTTCATGCAATGTGGTTCAATACTTTTTGAGTTATAAATGACCTTGAAATTGACCGGGACGCTCCCAAAATTCTATCAGCAGGTCACTGGACATGGACCAATCGTTTCATCAAATTTTAGGCAATTTGGTTGAACTCTTTTTCAGTTTCGCGACTAACAAGATGATAAATAAATAAATAAATGTCGGGTAAACTATAACCTTCCGCAAATTTGGGGAGGTAGCTAGAGCGGCCACTCGTAGGGCGCATATCTTCACCGCCGCTGCTTTTTTGTTCATTGACTTTTTCGTGACCTTGACCTTTGACCCGATCGAATTCAAAATCTAACAAATGTTTCCTGGATAAATAACCAATTGTCCCACCAAATTTGTGGCAATTTCGTTGAATTCTATTTGAGTTATGCTAAGTAAAATATTACAAATAAATAAATATTGCCGATCTAAACATAACCTTCCTCTGTTATGCGAACATTAATTATCTGAATATCATTTCAATACCATATATTTTTAAATCCTCTGACGAAACGGTGAACAACTCTGGTTCAAATCATAGGCATAGGGAATCCGGAATGATTTTCGAATGGATGTCTTCGGAGAGTTAACATTAGGGTGTCGTATAACGCTAGACTGTCCACCAATCACGCCAAATAGCCAATATAGCTGCAAACGGTCAGATTTGGAGAGCTGCGTACGTAGTATCAAGTTTCTGTTTTCTGGAATTCAACTGCACAGGGAATGAGAGTTCCTGATTCTTCCATCACTTCTAGTATAATCTCTCTCTTTAGACCTATTCGAATGATTATGCAGCTCACACAGTAATTTCCTTTAATTGTTATTTATCAATTTGCGCTTTCAGTTCATCTTATTTCTTATCGAACTTTCGAATAAATAAAGTTTGGATTCCTGACTAAAAACGTGCGTTTCTCACCTTGTGAGCTAATCCTTGAAGTGTTGTATCGACTTCTAATCCCCAAATTATCCGACAGAACACATCGTGATCTGGAATATTTGGGTAGCTGCCATATGATCCATTCTTGAGGAGCTTTTTGCCTCAATTTGAAATTTATGTGAGCCGGACAAGGTTTAATTCATATATCATAGTCGTTCAGAATATATATATATAGGAAACATTAATTATCTGAATATCATTTCAATATGTCAATCAGTTGTGACAGAATAAATATATCTATCCATAATGGAGTTAGCTAAAATAAAAAAGATATTGATAAGCTACACGCAAGAACTTTTTACAATAGTATTTAAAATTATGCTAATTAACTAAATCTATAAGGTCTTTTTTAAAATCACGAATGTTACTAATTTTAAATACGTAATCTATATATGTTCCACTAGTCATGCAAATGCCATTGATCACAAGTGGAACATATCTGTCCCATTCCTAAAAAAATAAATTAAGGAAAAATCCTTTCATTATTCTGGAAGCACCTAATACCATTCAAAACAAAACAAAATTTAAACACGTTGAAAATTTCCAATCTCGATAAGGAAAATTCCGCTAAGAAAGAGTTAAATGATAATTCAGATTGAATGTTAATCAATTAGTTTTTTTTTAATTTGAATTACTTTACATCAAGTTTTTTTGTAGATTTCAATTGTTATTATTGCTATAAATTGATAATCTGTAATCACATTAATTCCGAGTAAGTAAAAGTTCCAAAAACTCTAGATCATACACAATATAATAAATTGAACAATTTCAAATTTGCTTGTTCGTATATATATCATATGTTCATAGCCAATACCTACAGAGTTGTATAACAGAGTTACTTAATATCATGGAAAATATAGTGCCTCATTTCAAACGTCTACATAGTATGTATATAGTATATGCAGTGCAGGGTGGGCCATAAAACAACTCAATACACTTATTAAACATTTAAATTAAATATTTTGAATTATTTAAATTATAAAGATTATTATTATCCTTTCATGTGAACTGAATACATTAATGTCAAATTCTATGTAAACTATTAACCAGTGGTAATATAAAAAATAACATCCAATTTTATAAAGAATAGTAGTTAATCTATATAGCACACTAGTTTATCATCTTGTTATTCGCTTAACTAAAAAGGTGTTTAACCAAATTGCTTGAAATATGGTGAAACGATTGGTCCATGTCCAGTGACCAGCTGGTAGAATTTTGGGAGTGACCCGGTCAAAGGTCAAGGTCATGGTCATTTATAACTCAAAAAGTATTGTACTATATTGCATGAAACTTGATGGGACGATTGGTGTTTCCAGTTAGCAGTTTATTAAATTTTGGGAGAGAACGGGTCGAGGCGGTGAAGGTATGCACTCTACCGAGTGCACATAATCTGGTTTTTGATGATCTGATTTTATTTTCTAGGAGTAAAGTGGTGCGGAAGTGAAAGAATAAATTATACCTGAAAATTACAAGTAAAAATGTGCTGTAAAACAATACAATGACTCAATGAGAATTTTTTTTTTGTAAAATGAAACTATGAGTGTGAAGGAAGTCAGGAATTTGTTATTTATTAATATAATGTTCTTATATTGGAGAAGAGGTATTCAATTGAAAAAATTAGTGTAGGATTTCTTTAATTCAATGAGAAATCGTTGAGAACATTGTAACTTTAAAACTTTTTTTAATTAGAATTACTCTTTATATTATATTGTGATATTTGTGAAAGTTATTTTTGAATGATTTATTTATTGTGAAATATTTTTTGCATTATCACCGGAACGTATCTAGCAATTTAGAGAGTTGTCACTGTGCAGAGTAATATATTGGAGTGCCGGCAATGCCCGCCTGCGAAGGTCTCAAATGCCCGCCATAGATGTCACCTATCTGAGAAAATGCACTGAAAAATGATCTCCTTTCCTTTACACGCACAAATTTCAATGTGAAGCATCGTCTCTGAAATACAGATCTAATAATATAACTTGCTACTCGTATACACTATAAACTTTAGTGACCTGTGAGGAATGAGTAGAAAAGTGAATAAGTAAATTATATAAATAAATACTCACTGTAGGTTCAGAAACATGCAATGTAGGTTTCGAACTCTTAAATGATAATTCAATTTTTTATATACGCTAAACTACACACATTTAGATGATTATAAGTTTCTTAAATGTATTAAGTATGTGAGTATAATGTGATCTAATTTATTCTAATAATGAAAGAAGAAAATTGCTTCATGGTTAAAAGAGTATTGTAAAGAATGTAAATACCATTTAATAGCTTAGATATGTGAAAATAGCATAAAAGCTGTCATATTAAAATATCTGGGAATTTTACCCCTCCATTTTCTATAGATAAAAAATGTTAACTACATTTTTCCAGTAACAAAATTCTTTTTAATATTTATGAATACGTTAATTCAATTGAAAGAAAAAGCAATCGGAATTGATTTCGGTTAAAAAATCATTATTTTAAAAATGCGAAAGATATATCAATCATTGAATTCGTTTTTATTTTAATCAATTTGGTAAAAACAAATTGACTTTGGTAGAAAATCAACCATAAAATTAGTAAAATATTCTAATAGATGTATAATAGTCATGACTATAGTAGATATTCATATTTCAGTATAGGTACTATAAAGAAGGATAGATATTGCTATCATATAGCATAGAAATATATCCATACTCACTTGATTTCAGAAAAAACAACCTTAGAATTGGTTAGCTTTTCAATATAATAGTACACACAGAGAAAGGATTAGTTGAATCGAATCATATTTGATTTGTTTTGACTAAATTTTATGGTTTATCTGTGCGCCTACCTACGTGGTGAGTTGCAGGTACTATTTGAAATGAGTTAAATTGACGTTGGTTAAAACAACACATATGTGAGTTGATTATTTTTAATTTCCGAAGGTCACAACAACTACCTGTGATAGTCAAAACTACTCGTGATAGTTGAACCAATTATATGTAATGGTTATAACAACTACAGAACAAGGTTACATCAACTACTTGTGTATGTTTTTCCAATCACTCCTATGTGTTATACCAACTACTCGTGTAGGTTATACCAACTACTCGTGTAGGTTATACCAACTACTCGTGTAGGTTACATCAACTACTCGTGTAGGTTATATCAACTACTCGTGTAGGTTATATCAACTACTCGTGTAGGTTATATCAACTACTCGTGTTGGTTATATCAACTACTCGTGTTGGTTATATCAACATCCCTTGTTGGTTATATCAACTACTAGTAAACTAAGTAAATATGGACAGTATGGTAATATGTAGTCTATGGTTGATCTTACCCTGAGACCAAATTCTTTGGAACCAGTAAAACAAACGGGGTTTGCGCTGCGTTTGTCAGACGGTGGGTTTCAGGCGGTATGACTTCCGGTTATACTTTGTCAAGTAAAAGTAGATCAACTATTGGTGTAGGTTGAAATGTCGGTCCGGTTAGCAGTAGCCAAACTTTTTACCTGACTTTTCCAGTCACTATATTTACTCTAATTAATCATAATCTCGAGATATAGGTCCCGGTATCAATTAGATTAGACTATTTATTCTCTACGACCAAATCTAACATTTTCATTTATTTTATACTTTTGCTTCTGTGATATGCTTTTGGATACTATTTTGATTTAAAAAAAATTGATCACCTAGAGTCCTAGACTAATCTTTGCTTTATGAAATGTTTTCGATCCGATGAATTGATATGTGGTAATTAGTTGTAAATTTATAGATTAGATTGTATAAATAACTTCATGTCAGTTTATAAATAAGAAATTAGATGGCTTAAATAACTTTACGTAGTGATAAATAGTTAGACTAGATAAATGAAATAACCAGGCTAGATTACAAAGACAAATGTTGATAAAATAGATCTTTGATATGCTGCAATTATACTATATCTTAATGAATAATAATAAAGCCTTTATCTTTTAAACCATATTTTAGTGCAATTCATCTTACCAAGGTCAAATTGAAAACTAAATATAAACATTTAAGTTTTAGATTTATTATTTAGAAGTACAATTTGAATCCTCGTCACTGTGTGTTACGACTATAAGGTTGCCAATTCCTGAAATAAGAGATTCGTATATTAATATATATTGAATAGAAATTTATAGTATCGTTTATATACATTATCAATTATACCACCTACTCTTTTTCCTTTTGTGATGAGATAGCGACAGCTTCGGTATTCTTTTCATGTCTGGAATCCCTAAAAGCATATGGAAAAGTAGGAGCTAATCATATTGCAAATACATATTTAAAAATCATCTAACATTTTCAAATACTTACTTTGATCTATAGCATAGTTATTGTTCTTGAATCATTCAAAGGAATTGAAGAGGACTGCGATGGTTAAATGACGTTGATCAACTCCATCAATTCTTCATAAAGATCTGAAAGTAGATTCAGAAAATATAGAAAACCATATTAATAAAGAAATGAAGAGAATTATTAACTGAGAATTGTTTCATATAGGTAAATTATTTATATAAAATTTTGAACTATTTATAAATATTCAGATGTAGTATAAATTTAGCTCTAATGAATGCGATGTATTCTCCTTGCTAATCCTCATAATTTTGTTCACTATGCACTCTTAATTTAGACTAATTAAATAACAAGAAGTATAATGTATCAAAAGGCTCACCTCTGGATGGAGTTCTCACTGCCAAATCCCTGGACGGTGTTCTCCTTATTTGTTCTCAGGAAGGAGTTCAGCCAACTATACCTCCCTCGACGGAGTTTTCCCGGTCATAGAAAACTAGGGTCAAGTAGGTAAATTGCGGCAATTTAACTAACTGCGGTCTCTTATCTAAAAACTCGTTTACACGAGGCTTGTTTACTCGCTACAAGCTGGCGAGTTTACAAGCTTCTAGTGAACTCGCCTCGTGTCATCATGTTGGCTAGTTGAAAAGAGTATGGGTCATCATCACTATCTCACTCGCCAGCTTGTAAACTCGCCAGCTAGCAGCGTGTAAACTAGCCTCGTGAAAACGAGCCTTAAGAAACATTAATAACCATCAGGGCTTCAAGGCACTCGTGAAATAAACAGAATTTATTATAAATTGAGTTTATTATGATATTCAACAATTCATTATATAGCTAAAATAATTTCTGAAGGATTTTAAGACTTTCTTAATAAGGCTGCAATTAGAAATTAAAGAACAAAATTTACAAGTGTAACCCTACCTATAGGTACACTAACTAGTTTTAAAATATATAAATTATCAGAATACTTAACTGGAGATACTAGGATGAGTTCCGAATTATCGGACGGTTCCACATTTTCGGTCGCCTAAGAAAAACTATATAAAATAATTATTCAACTTTTATTTTAATTAGCTATTAGGTAGCTATATACTATATCTTATACGTGACCGAAAATGTGAAATCGCTTGATAATTTGGAACTTACCCTATCTGAGGACAGCGCAGTAACTGCTTTGGCTATGTAAAAGATATCGACACTGAAAAAAAACAGCTAGGTAGGTATGATGCTTAAATAAGTTAACATATAATAATCTAAGAAAATTAGTTTGGATATCATTTTACAAACTGGAAGGCAGTAATCAAAATTTGTTATTATGAAAAGTTATATACTGATAATCAGCTCTTCAAATAACTACCAAGCCGCCAGTCTATCAATCCCGAAAATATAAGAATATTTAGGCAGACATTTAACTATGTATTAAAGGCATTAATTAATAATTAATAATCGATCAGCAGCGAAAATACTATTTAGTGCATATAACGCTATTGTTTGCACTTGAACTAAAATAGTATTGAGGAGCGTTTACATTCAACACGTAACACACTTGAAACTAGATTTGAACTGTAAAGTGTCAGCCGATTAATTGGCTTTGAGGAAAGCATAAGTTGCCACATACTCATTTGATTTAACTCACACCTAAACTTAAAAAGGTAGCGCCAACTCTCATAGTAAGTTAATTTATACACCAGATACATAGGATTAACAGTCTTTGTGGGTTACTTTATCACACTATGTCATAGTTGTTTTAACTCACACCTAAACTTACAATAAAGTAGCGCCAACTCTCATAGTAAGTTAATTCATACACTACAGAATACATTGGATTAACAGTCTTTGTGGGTTACTATAACACACTATGTCATAGTTGATTTAACTCGCACCTAAACTTCAAAAAAGTAGCGCCAACTCTCATAGTAAGTTAATTCATACACCAGATACATTGGATTAACAATCTTTGCGAGTTACTTCAACACACTATGTCCTAGTTGTTTTAACATATGTTCAAACTCCCAAAATGTAACTCTAACTCTCATAGTAAGTTGATTCAATCCATAAAATGATTTGAATTAACTATGTTTGGTGACACACCACATTATAGTTGTTTTGACACACGTGAAAACATGAATGTAGTCCAACCAACTCACTAATAAATTGATTCAAAGCATAAATTGTTGACCCATCAAATATGAGTAAACTTTTTTCTCTGTGTAAATGTTATTATGAAAAAATCTTACTTCTTATGAAACTGCTTTTGCATATTTCTTAATTTAAGTTGAATGAAAATATGAATATATATATGAATTTATTTGAATATCAAACTCCTGAAGAAAAAAATAACCATTCATTTCATAATGACTTGGTTTACGATATATCTATCATCAAACCAAGATCCCAGTACCCAAATTTATTCATTGCGTTCAAATATCTACTATAAAATTCATGTAATTGGAGCTATTATATAAGAATGCCTAATTATTCTGTTTCTTTATGAATAACGACAAAGAAAAGCTATGAGCCAGAAGATACCGCAAATATTCTAGCCTTTTGAAGGTAGTCTGTACTGTGTGTAGAGTTTTTATGCAATGACACATTGCCATATGAAATTGTGAATGCTTTTCAACCATTCTGGGAAAATTGAACGTATTTCCTCCATATAAAGTGATTAAAATACCGGGACCAATACCGGTTAGAGTGATTTATTCCAATTAATACCCAATTGTGTATTCTTTCAAAATATAATTAAAAATTAATTATTTCCTTGATTTAGTTCGTTGAATCAATAGAATGCAATCTTCCTTGAGAGTTTTCATTTGATTAACTGCTCTTATATTCTCTTGTTAGTTCCGCATTGTATTAAGTTTTTAGATTCATGATTTCTTCGCCAAACTATTATTTATTTATTTTTTGAAAAACACTCACCGTCATTTATGAAGAGAGGAAACACTTCTTATATGTATTCATCCGATGTGTATCAATAAAGCAATGTCAGAAATACTTACTGAGTTCAAATTACTTTAGCAATGATATTTATGATTAGAGTTAAATATGAATTAAACTCTTGGAAAATTCCCCCTTCTACTGCCTTGTTAACATTTTTATTTCAATTAGTATACTTTCATTAATAAATTTAACAAATTGATCATTAATTAATATTTCCATCATGTTGTAGCTGTTGCGAAATATTTAGTGTGTGTGTCCGATTCCTTTTTCTCTATAGAGTTTCAAGTTTACTAAAGTAATGAAGATAAGGCATCTCTGACAAAATAGATTTTCAGCGCAGGTATCTGGTAGGATCCATTCCTGAAATATTTTACGGTAATTGGGTGAAACTGTCGTCTTGGTGAACACCTGAGACTTCTCCCGCCGCTGGCCATATAGCGAAAAATCTTTATACTTTACAATGAAAATGGGTTGCCAATATTAGATCTCTACTTACTTGCTCGAGTATATGGAATAAATATGATTCGGTAAATATTCCTTCTAATATCGAAAGAAATTAATCATTTTATTTTTAAATAAACAACATATTCTCCCCATTCAGATGCGAATGACAACTGTATGAAGTTTTTTATTTATGTTGACGTCAATAGCTTATTGCAGTTGGAAATATTAGAACATTTATCATAGATTTTGGAAAAAAAATACTGCTGCGATTTTTATTAGGTAATTTCAAAATAACCACATAAATTTATTTTAGAAATATAATATAGATTATTGAAGTTCAATTTGTGTTTCGCAGTGGCATTTAGCTTTAATCGCGACGGCAAGTTTCTTCACCGAACTCCTTGCCATTCTTCTTTCCTCTTTGTTCCTTCATGGCAACGGGTAAGCTTTGTGATTTTCTTTAGTAAACTAGTCTAAAAACTCATATTAATTAGAAAATTAATAATTAACTTTATTTCATTCATTTAAATAATTTCATATAAAAATTAATAAAGTGCGTAAAGAAACGCTTATAAGTACTGATAATTATAAATAAACCAATATGTTAAATAACTATTAAGACTGAAAATTTTAGATACTAATTTTTTTTTTAAAGAATTTATAATTGTAAATATTAATTGTAGGTGCATATCGAATATTGCATATCTGATAAAACTAAGATTCCTAAAATTTATGTTAACTGTTTATACATGCAATGTATATTTTAATCAGCAATCGTATAATTTTGTGTCACGAGAGGTCGCTGTATAACATTTATAGTGTTTTGATTGGTTGACTAAATAGTCGAAACTAATTTCTTTGTTAAAAAAATGTTCAGTAAAGATGAATAAAATCACTAGTGATAGTCAGCTGTGTTTTCGTTAATCCTAGTCGGTTCGCATCACTTCCTCTTAAAAGTGATTGTGTTCCTGTGTGTTTAATATTGTGAATTTAAGATAAATCTTTTCAAAGTATTGAACTATTCTGAGTTACTGATGGTTTCATACCTACCTAATTATTGATTGTTTTGATTTACTCGGTATTACATATCTCCAATCTGAAATAATGTTTAAGCATTTTGGCTAAAATAGCCGCATGGAAAGTGTAAAATCAATTTCAATGTGCAGAATACATTTAAAATAAAAAAAGTTGTGACAATCTTTATTTTTTGGTCTTGGCTGTTTGTTAACCTTGGTTGCATGTTTTTTATACTTAAACCTCTATCTATTTCACCCTATGATTTGACTGCATAATTTTTTGTTGAAATATTTGTTGATTTAGTTAGTTAATTATTTATTTTTCGATTGGTAATTTTGGTTTCTAATTATAGTAGTTATTTCATTCATTTGCTTATTTTTTTATCATGCTTATTTCGCTGGGTAGAGCCTACCGTGTGACCACCACTACATTGTGATCTTTTGAATTTACAATAAGTCATTAGAACATCAGCAAAATATCTTAAAAATCTGGTTTTATCCAACACATTCATCAGAGGTTCATTATGCTGGTATATATTCTCTGTGAATAGGTAGTTCTTGTTACACAATTGTATATTTTCTACTGTATTCCAAATTTAGTTGATATTCAGGTAAAATTCGTGACTCAACTGATATTTTAAAATGGCAAATTGCTGGAGCTCGAATGAGAGGAGCTTCGATCACCAAGATCGCTAAACTTTTGTGTTTTCGAGAGCTACCATATCGAGGACGATGACACTATTAAAAAAAGGAAAGACCTCCAACAACCTGGCACGGTGGGGCGCATCCAAGGAGGCGCCAGGGGAAAGCGCACGATCAGCCAGTGGCGCCAAAGAACCCACCAGGTACCGAAGGGCTCTGTGGGGTTCAACCGCAAGGAAGAGTCCCCAACATCCCCCCGAATACAACAGAGTGGAACGGGGTTGGCCACCCCGAGCACCTCTCAAAACAAAATATCGGCGAAGGCACTTTCGGTGCCCGAACTTTGACGGATCAAGCGGTGTGTGGCTTGAGGCAGAGGACGGCAGAAGTGAAGAGGCAGCTGTGCACTGCCTCTTCACTTCTGAAGAGGCACCCGAATCCTGGTCCGGTGAGGCCGAATCCTGGTCCGGTGAGGCAGGGGGTAGATGGGGGGTTGTTAAGGGTGGGGATCGGGGGGAGAAGAAGGAGGGGAGTGAGACGTATAGGTAGTGGGAGAGAGAGACGTAGGCTGAGAGAGGAGCGGCGGGGGGTGATAAATGCTGGGGAAGGTGGTAGAACTAGGAGGGGAAATAGAGGTAGGGGGGAAAATAATAGAAGGGAAAAAAGATTAGGTAGACATAGGAAAAGGAGGGAAAGACAGATTAGGAAACAGATAGGGAGGAGAAGGGTAGACAATAGGAGACGCAGGAGGGAAGGCATTAGGGAAATAGTAACTTGGAATGTGCAGAGGCTATCCTTGAGGGAGAACAATAGGAGGAGATTGCGAAGGGTGGCGGAGCATATAGAAGGGAAGGTATGGGAGATAGTCTTGATGACGGAGGTGAGTGCAGATGGGGAAGGGATTATCTGGTTAGGAGAGGAGAATGGTGGTGATCCATTCGAGGAAGGCAGCGGTGGTATTGAGAGGGGAGGCGATGGAGAAATGGGTAGAGGAGGGACAGCAAAGATGGCTTAGGGACAGGGTAGTTACGGTGGTGGTAGGGGGAATGAGGCTGGTATCCGTATACCAGCCAATATGGGGATCAAATGATGTAGAAATGGAAACGTATAGGAGGGATGTAGAGGAACAAGTAGCTATGCAGGGGAGGGATAGGTTGATAATAGGAGGGGACTTTAATGCTAACGTAGGCAGGGTTTTTTCTAGACAGGGGGTATGTGGTAAGTATGGAGTAGGTAGAGTAAGTGAGGCAGGCAGGGATTTTATAGAATGGTGTGAGGTGAATGATTTGAGTTATGTGAATAGTTTTATGAAGCATGGTAGAAGGGTTACATGGTTTCATATGAGGTATGGCAGGTTGTATGAATTGGATGGTTTTGTGGTTAGGAAGAATGAAAGGGTACGAATGGTGAAGCGAATGAAGACTGAATGCAGTGAGGGGCTCTCGGACCACAAAGCTAAGATAATGGAGGTGAAAGTAAAGAGCAGAACGTGGAGGAGAATAGGGAGGACAGAGATCCGACCTCCAAGGATAAAATGGGAGGTGTTGAAGGAAGTAGATAAGATGGAGGAGTATAAGGAGAAGACCAGAGTGAAGGTGGAGGAGTGTGGTCCGAGAGAGGATGATAGTAGGACTGAATGGGATGTTTTGACTGGTGTGATGGTAGAGGCAGCGAAAGAAGTGTGCGGTGAGATGGGGAAGGCTGTGGCCAACCCCTGGACAATAGGACACGAGGAAGAGCTGAGAAAGATGAAGAGTAGGATCAGAGAGACTGTGGAAGCTAGGGTGGTGGCAGTTGAAAGGTTAGAAGCGAGGAGAAGGCTTAGGAGGAGAGTGAATGAGAGAGGTGCATGAGAGAGCGGAAGAGAATGTAAGGGTAGCGAGAGAGAGTGTGAAAGCAGCTAGGAGGACTGAGAAGCTTGAATTGAGACGGTTAGAGAGAGAATGGTGGAATGAAAAGATGAATGAGTGTGCGGAAGCGTGTAGTAGTGGTAAGATAAGAATTATGTATAAAGTGTTGCGTGAATTAGGTATGAGAGGTAGTAAGAAAGCACCTGCGAGTGGGAATGTGACTGTGAATGAATTTAAGGACCATTTTGAGAGTGTGACTGCAGAAAGGTTTGAAGTGGAACCTGGTATGATAGCAGCGACAGTGGAAGGTGCGAATGACTTGAGGATGGATGCGGATGCGATAGAAGCGAATGAGTTTATGAATGAGACGCCTGAACGTGAAGAGATTGAGAGTGCTATGAAAGAAGTGAATGAATCAGCGCCTGGTGCGGATGGAGTGAGGATAGGGTATGTAAGGATGGCATGCGAGGAAGTGAAAGAGAGAGTGATTGAGATGGTGAAAGTGATGTTTGATAGTAGAGCAGATAGGTGGGATGAATCGTTGAAAGTGGGTGTGATGGTGCCATTGTTTAAGAAAGGTGATAGGAATGACAGGAATAATTATAGGGGGGTGTGTTTGCTTGCGATGGGGAGTAGAGTGCTAGCGAGAGTGATTGCGAAGCGTTTGAGTTGGTGGGCGGAGCGAATGGGTGTGTTGGATGAGAATCAGTCGGGTTTTAGGAAGGGTAGGAGTACAGCGGATGCGGCGCAAATGATGGTGAGAATGAATGAGGATGTTGTGGATTATGAGAAACGAATGAGTGTGCATGGAGGTGAAGTGAATGGGAATGAAAGACCGGTGGCGCGATTGTTGGACCTGCGAAAGGCATATCCTAGAGTAAGCAAGCCCGCGCTGTGGCAGCTACTCGAAAGATATGGTATGAATGGGAAGTGTATGGATACGATTGTGGACTTGCATGAGACGACTGTGTATAGAGTGAAAGGTAAGGAAGGGATGAGTGAATCGTGGGTGCCTGAGAGAGGATTGCGTGAGGGTTGCGCCACATCACCGATCCTTTTCAATATTTTTCATCAGGCGGTGATGCGGCAGGCCGAGAATGAAAGAGGTGTGAATGCTGGTGTGGTATGGAAGTGGAAGCCTGGTGTTCGTTTGCGGGTGAAAGGAACTGGGAGCGAATGAATAGCGAGGCGAAAGAGGTGAGAGTGAGGAGTGTGCTGTTTGCGGATGATACGACGATTGTTGGTGTGAAAGAAGAGATGAATGACGGTGTGGATGTTGTGAAAGAGGTAATGAGTAGATGGGAAGAGCGGAACAATGATAATAAGGAGGAGGAGCTTGAGTTTGGTATGGAAGAGGCGAATGAGATTAGAATGTTAGGCAGTTGGATAGGTGCGGAGGCGGATGTGAAGAATAGGATTAAGAGAGCGAATGGTGTATGGTGGAGAGTGAAAGGGTCGCGAATGACGAAGAGATGGCAAGCGAGAGTGATTGAGATGTGTGTTGAGAGTGCGATGTTGTTTGATTGTCAGGTACGAACGTGGTATAAAAGGGATGTGAATCGGCTGCAAAAGTGGATGGATAAATACTATAGGTATGTGTGGAATGATAGGGGAGGCCAACCTTTGAGACGTATGGAAGAAATGCATGTGAATATGACTGATGTGAGAGCTAGGTTAGGTGTGAAATCGGTGGCATGGAAGATTGAGAAGAGAGTGCTTGAGAGTCATGTGATGCGAATGGGCAATGAAAGGCAGGTGAAAGCGGTGGTGCTAGGATGGTATGAGAAATTAGAAGAGGTGAGAAAGGTGCCTGGGAAGAAGAGAAAGACTGTGTTGTATTGGAAGAGGTTATTGAGAGAGGCGGCGATTGATTGGACGGATGTGGAGAAATTGTGCGGTGATAGAGAGGTATGGAAGAATGCGGTGAATGAGAGAATGGACCATCTGGATGTATGGGAGAGACAGCGTGGGCATGAGTATGTATGGGGGGTGAATGAGTTAGCTTTAAGTAGGAATATAGGTAGGGGGGTATTAGATTTAACATGTAGGTATGAGGGATGTGGGAAGATATGTAAGTCGAAGGGGGGATTAACGGTACACCAGAAGCGGATGCATAGGGCAGCGGAGGGAAGGGTGACGTTTGTATGTGGGAGGTGCGGGGTAGTATTGCAGACGGAGGGAGCTAGGAAAAATCATGAGGTGAGTTGTACGGGGGGCGCTGGTAGAGGTTTAGGTAGGAGGGAATGTGGGGTGGAGGTATCTAGGAGTAATTACGCTAGGCATGTTAAGGGGTGTGGGGGAGGGTGGGGGGATGGTAGGAGCGGGTGCCGCAGCTGGAACCAGGGGGAGGGTGGCGGTGTGCAGAGTCTGTGAGCGGACGCTGTCTTATGCCAACATGGCCAGGCACCAGGAGAGATGTCGGGTTTGGGACCCGGGAGGGAAGCCAGACCCCGTTGGGGGTGTCGGCTAATTTGGATTTGGATCTCCAACAATCATGCATAGTTTTGCATGCATCGATTCCCTTAAAGGGATAGTAAAGTCAAAATCAAACAATCGCCAAATTGGTTTTAAATCGATTCAGAATATTTAATTATGTAATATTTGAATGCTCGTTTATTTTTAAGATGTTCATTTACACAGTATATAATAAATTTAGCGACACCTAGTGGAAGCATTTACACTCATTAGTATGTAAGTACGTAGGTTTGTTGTGTTAATATTAATTTATGTATGCAGTAATCAACCTTTGTTTGCGTCAAAATGATGAAAAGATTCAAGACAAGAAGGCATAGTTTTAAAAATAAAGCCATCTCTTCACTTGAGCTAGAATCTAGATAGAAACTTATCTCAGTTGTTTACAAGTTTACAAGATGGCACTATCTACCGTTAGCATTTGGTAATAAATTAATTATATATAAAATGATACATTTCCTTTATTTGATTTTATTGATTACAATTCTACACGAATACTTTATTATTATTAAGCAATAGTTTGACATTAAAATTGTTAAAACAAAAAAATGACGGAACTGCCCCTTCCTTTAATGTGTTTGCAGAATTAAATCAGCATCTATCTATAGGCAGTCCAGTTTCTACAAAATCCGTTCTTCGTGAGCTCATAGCTGGATACGATGGAAGAGCTACCTCCAGAAAACAGCTTTCTTCTGGAAACGTTGACTAGCGGATGATAATGTAACATGACACAAATCCTGTCTTCTGATAAGTCCATTTTTACTCTTTTTCCGACTTTGGGGCAAATTTATGAGTGGAGGCAACCCGAAAAAGCTTTCAACCCGGATTGTCTTCTTCTCTCGGTCAAGCACGGAGGAGAGCAGAAATGTTTGGGCGCTATATCGTAGAGTTCTCCGCGTCCATTTGCATGGTAGGATCATAAGAATAGATTATCAGATAAATTTGGGCAACCAGGTGCATCCAATGTACCAAATTCAATTTCCTGAAGATGACTGTATCTTCCAAGATAATAATGCTCAAATCCATACTGCCCATATACTTAATAATAGGTGTAAAGAGAATAAAACTGAGCTGAATGTCCCCCTCAATCAGACCTCAGTATCATTGACCATTTGTTGTGTATAATAGAGCTACAAGTAAGGAATCCACTACTCCCCATCTTCCCGCCGGGAGGAATGACCCCCTCAATCTCCGGATCACAATCATTGAGCATTTGTGATACATACTCAAGCGACAATCAAGTCAGGAATCGCTTCCGTCCACCTTCCAGTCTGGAGGAACTGGAGCAAGTTTTGATCGAAGAGTGGTTGAAAATTCCGATAGAAGTCAAGAAGCTTTATGATTCCATTCCGAGACGTCATTAAGCTGTTTTTAGAGGCTGAAAAGGGCCGACTGAATATTAAACAAAGTTTCTCAAAATTTTACAACTGTTTCAATTAATTTGTCCAACTCAAATTTTTTTGTCCAAATTATAAGTAAATAACTATTACCAGATTAAGCTTATTTACAGTTTTCAAACATTTTAATTATTGAAATGAAAAATGAGGTTTCTCACCTGTAATTCAAACCAATTATCACCTACTTACTCTAGCCTAATTTTCGTGCCAACTTTTTAAATCGAGCTCTTTCTGTTATTATTTCTTTTCTAGACTATAGACCAGGTGTGGGCACATGTTGTGTTTTTCAGTGCCGAAAGATGGAATCTCATTGCCAATTTTCTTTTCGTTTTCTAAATTACTAGGGATACTGAGTAATTATATAATGAGGTAGTAGATTTAATTGAAGTACGTACATGTATGTACAACGGTACATATTTTGCGCATAAATATTGGTAGTAGATTTATCCTTTGCATTAAAAAGAATTAATAAATGATATATAATTTTTTCTTCATGTGAAAATAATTCACAATAAAAACAAAAATAAGCTATCTTGCATAAGTAACTCATAAATTCACAGGATAAATTACTATGGCTACTTAACTTATTTCAAAAGGGAATTAAAAATGATTGTATAAATTCTTACCACAGTGTTTGAATACCCCAAGACAAGCGTATGAAAGATATAAAATTAACTGTTCTTGATAAAAAGAGACAGAGGTAAATGAATTAAACACCTGCACTATTGTAACAAACAAAAAATAACTTATTAACGGATAAAATTGACTATCAAAGTATCAAGGTCATTACAAATGTACTGTTCTTCAATTAGTTGACCATACTCTTCTATATTATCTTTGTAATTTATAGAGCAGTCAGGGCTAAAAATTTTTAATTTTCTTTGGAAGAAAACAAAGCACTTTTTTTCTGGTGGGCAGTGGGGCCGCGCTGAGGGCCAAAATAGCACTGAGTGCTGCATTTGCCCACCCCTGCTATAGACTCATAGAGGAAGAGGAGAACTACTAAATAATTTGGTCACTGGGTCTATTCATTATTAAGTGACATTTGTAGCTAAAGGTTATGACTTTGAATATGATGACTGACTATGATGGTAAAAAAAAACCTTATCATAATATTGTATCGTGTGTTTACTCTGCAAATAACTGGGTAGTGCTGCTGTTAAGCTCCTTTCAGTAGGAACAATTAAAAGAATTCAACTTAACGTAAAGAGGAGGAAAGATTCTGAGCCTGATTTGGGTGTAGGTCGTAGGTTAAATCTTATATTTTTTAAGTCTTATGTTATCGAATCTTGATACCAGTTTAGAACGATTAAAAATTGTTTAATTCCCATCGTCTATAACATTTTCAGGATTTACACTAATCGATTTTCTTAAAGGAATAGTAAAGTAAAAATAAAACAATCGCCAAATTGGTTTTAAATCGATTCAGAATATTTCATTAAGTAATATTTGAATGCTCGTTTATTTTTGAAATGTTGTATGTACGTGAGTATGTTGGTTGTTTTCATATTAATTTATGTATGCAGTAATCAACCTTTGTTGCGTCAAAATGGTGAAAAGATTATGTGAATTCGTAGATAAGGCATAGTTTTAAAAATAAAGCCATCTCTTCACTTGAGCTACAATCTGGGTAGAAAATTATCTTAGTTGGTTTGTTTACAAGATGGCGCCACTGATTGTGGCACCATCTACCGTTAGCATTTGTTAAGAAATTAATTATATATAAAATGATATATTTCAATTATTAGATTTTATTGAACATTGCAATTTTACACGAATACTTTATTTTATCTGAGCAATCGTTTGACATTAACAAATTTTAAACAAAAAATGACTACTGCCCCTTTAAACACCACGGATCTACAATTTTAAGCCAATTAATTTTTTCACAGATTATTAATTCTATAAAAAATATCAAATGTGGAATAAATTTTTTTATCTTATAATGTATACAATTAATAATAATTAACCTTACAAAAATAATAAATATATTTTATCACCATTTTTAAAGTTAAGAGGCCTCATAATAAATAATTGGGTGGCAAGTGTCCGCGGGTGGCAATTGTCCGGTCACGCTTGACCTTACCCCGCCTGATTTACCTAATGGCTATGTGGATCTTATTATCTCAGAACATTTCACCAAAACCATTAATGTAGACAACTTTCGTATCTATAACTCTGGTACTATAGTTTGTCGTATATTGATTTTTGCCACTCGGAGCAATCTCGACATCTTGGCAAACATTGATCTGTGGTATACTGATGGTATCTATAAAAACGCACCTACGATTTTTGGACAATTCTATACAATGCATGGGATGATGGGAAAGTCTCTACCACCATAGTGAATGCATTATTACCAAATAAAACTGAAAACCCCTACAAAATTATTCTGAAAGCCATTGAACCAGCCAAATTCGATTTATGATCCACTTTGAAGAAAGCAATATAGAAAGAATTTACAAAGGCTACCAGTCTACCTGCAATGGATGTTTTTTTCATTTTGGGCATGCCCTTTATCATAAATTTCAAGCATGTGGTCTTAAGGCAAGATATGACACCACTGCTGATATTGCCCATTTCATCCGCTGTTAACTCTGGCATTTGTCCCAGTAACGGTTGTAACCGATATTGTATGTGCATATGAATTTTGAATCTTCAATACATTTTTTCTTGAAGAATTAAAATATATTGTTGATTACTTTGAAAACACGTGGATTGGGCGGCGTCATAGACGAAAAATGTAGAATTGTTTCGATAACTTAATGGAAGAGAGGTCGAAAACTATTGTGCCAGTCATAAGTTGAATTGTTAGTTTTCGACCTCTCTTGTCTGTGCTGATCTTCCATCTATTTAGAAGTTTATAGACGTATTAAAGCGAGAACAAGTTTGCAAGAAGTTCTAATTGAAGTGTTGAAGGTGTGAATAATTCTGAAGGAAAAACGTTGCATATAACATTTCTTATTAGTGCGTTCTTTCAGTTTATGCATCTATTAAAAGTAACAGTTTCTAGTGACTCTACCCTGAAGCTGTCTGTGGCGGTTAGCCCCGTACTATTGTAATTCGGATTATATATTTTAATTTTTCATTGTTACTATGTTTATCATTTTTTTAATGCTACTTCAGTTTTAGAGGATAGCGCTAGGGTTATACTCCTCAGTATGGTGGATCGTTTTTCAACTTTGGTTTTATAATAGTGAGATGTTTTTGCTCTTGCCTATAAAAATATGGTGAGCAAAATTGTAGGGGCCTGGGTCAACATCTTTATCGTACCAAAATATTTAAAAAATCACCTAAATTTTATATTAAAAAAATCGCCTGAATAGTATTTTTCAGTTTGTAATATCGTAAAATTTCTACTAAAATACCATACTAACTTAGTGTCAAAATTGCAACACAATAGCATTCCATCATCATCACCCCAAAAAAAGCATGAAAAACACGAAAAGTAACTATTTTTCTTATGTTTATTAATAATTATGTTTTCAAATGTTGCAGCTGTTCATTACTCAAGTTTATTTAAAACCCATCTAAGTGCAAAGGGCAGATCTTAATTAGTTAAGTATTCATAATATCACACATCGGGGAGGTGGTTGTACGACGAGTAGGTGGTTTTACCCCGTCCTAACCAACCACACTACCGTGCGAGATATACTCATATAATCAAATTAATGTTTTTTTTTGTAGTGTCAAATAGTGGTAGTTTTGTCTTGCCTTCAATTATTGTGGCCCGTGTGAGACCATCTCTTTAGAGTTCTTAAACCACACTGACTGAGAAATCTGTCACCATTTTTTGTACTCTCTCTATGAGACTATGGATTTAGGGAATGTCAACTGTCAGGAGAAGCCTTTCTTGCTTTAAGTCTTTTAAGTAATTTGTTGTTACCTTTGTTAATAAATGTTATATTTCAACGTACATTTACATTTATTGTATTTATATTGTAGTTTCATTCACTGTACGTTTGTTAGCCATCTGAAGACGGCGAGAGACAACCGGCGATCACCAAGGAGCAGAGCTCCTATTAACTAGACCTCAGATCTAACACTACTACTGACTCCCAGTTATGAACTCTTCTTTTTATATACTATTGTATGAAGAGGTATGATTCTATTAGAAAATTCCGTAGTAAGTTTATCACGTGATGATAATAGATTCACGTGAGGTATTTACTTTACACCTAATTAGCCAATTCATAATTTACGTTAACTTTATATTTTATAAAATTAGAAGACTCTAACGCCCAGTCAATCTTTCGATGATAATAATCGGCATCCTTCACCAATTTTGGTAGCTGAATTTCTCTGAAAGTTGAGTCGATGTTAGCTGTTTCTCTGGCTTTCATGGGTCTCATGATAACTGTTTGAGGGCGATGATGATGGAATGCTAGGGTGTTGCGATATTACATCTGAAATATACGATTTAGTTTTTTTTTATAAAATGACCCTTTTTGGTTATTTTCCAAATATTTTGGTGCGATGAAGATGTTGACCCGGGCCCTAAAATTTTGTACATCTTATTTTTATAGGCACGAGCAAAAAAATCGCACTAATAGAAAACCCAACTCAAAAGTTGTAAAAAATCGATCCACCCACTCCTCAGCTTAGATTTTTGTATTAGGTAGGCTAATTGGTTTTACTTTCCTATATGCAGGCACTGGTGCTTGTGTCCCTTATTCCTTGGTTCACGTATTAGCTTCTCTGCATCTATTACTATTGCTCTTAGGTGACTTGGTAGGTGACTTGGTTCATGGAACCACTTTACTCGCAGACTGCTTTTTTCAGTACCTTATACTTAATTTCCTTTTGATGAGTTAAGTTAAGTTAAACCTCTACTAAAATTTTACAGTGTGTTTTTGACTATACTTATGTTAAGTTTTAACTAGCATTGTTAGATCTATTTGAGACGCATAATATTATTATTTATTATGTTACTGCCAAATTACATCATGAGTTTGCCGACTGACAATAATACAAATTAAACACCGGCGTCATATCCAGTTTCATCACCCTTTTTAGGTACTACAATTTTCGTTATTTTAGTCGGTTATTCGCCCCAAGGGTTTCGACGAGATGTTCCTAGGAGTTTAGGTTAAGACTATTACGGTTTAGCAACTTGTGATATTCAGTATGACCGCTGTTATTCGTTCCGGAGACATTTAGCATAACTTTTACTATTCAGACCTCTTTTTTTAATTTACCCTACTCGGTCCAATATAATTATCTTTATAATTCTTTGGTCTAGTACAGAGAACAAGTTTTCTAACGCGCGTTTGATATACCATCGCGTTACTTAATAAATAAAACTTGAACAAAACTGGTATTTTAATTTTTACTAAGATATCAAACATTTTACCAAACGTAAGGAATTAACCTCATTTGTTTTCCCTTTGTTTTTTTAATTTAAAATTTAGTCTTTCAAATTACATTTAAAATTAAGAAAAGTTTTCCATAAAATTACATGCGAGAATCCGCTGTGAGTTTTTTAGAATCTCGAGTTATCGCACACTTTCAAGATCCTAAAATCGCGCAGCGCATTCTCGAGATTGTGCAAAATCGACTAATTGTGAAGAACAGTAACTCGAAACGCACGTTTAATTAATTCAATTAATTAGTCTGTACCTTCTTTTACATCAAGTAATTCAAAATCTAATCATTGGAGCAATTGTTCACTAGAGAAATGTTTTCGAGCATATCAATAAGTAGCGCGCAACATAAATTATTCAATTGTGAAAACATGTTTAGATGCAACCGTGCAACATTATGGGAACTCTATACTGAAGTGTACAGTGAAAACTAATACGACTGTATAGGTTTTATTAGCAAGCACAATGATTAGGTGACAAGGGTTGGGTAGTAACTAACTGACATGAATGAAAACTATAGCGATGTAAGTACATGATAGTAGAAGAGTCTAGTAACACATACAGATGCTGTATCACCTACCGGTTACATAACAAAAGTACATATATAACATATACATGTATATATTTTAGTACAAACTTTTCATGGAATAAATCTAATATTGAAATCTATTATTGGTTTCAAATTGAATTGAAAATATCGAGACAGAGCTATCTACCGAACTGTTCCCTTTAATTCGCAAGTTCGTTCCCCCAGCCTCACATTCCTCGACTCAGAGATGTTGCATTAATTACCTAGCATGTCAGAAACACAATTTCTATAATATCGCATTGTCATTAAAGTAGTCTAGGGACTTAGACTGTCAGCCGTTTGAAAGATAACTATGTACTTAATGAATTACTTTCGATAAGACTCTGAATAGTTAGACTTAAATGTTCAGAATATTTCATGTTGCATCCTTGCAGGTAATTTATCCTTTATTGAAGTCTTTGATCTATTGTTATTTAGAACTCAGACATAGAATCTATTGAGGAAATTTGATTCAATTGTTTGGAAATCAATAAATCAATTAATAATTTTATGTCCATCACCTGAAAATTTTACAGTCCTACACTTAACATTTCCGTCCTCGTAACAAAATTGCTGTGAATCGTGTGTTTTATGCTACATACATTTTCTATTAATGTGAACCTTAATTAATGCAAAATTTAATTAATTAAAGAACACTTTTATATTCTCCAATCTTTGACTTAATCTGATCTTAATAACCCAAGTGACGGACAGTGAGGTTTAGCGTCAGCCACCGGAAACTGGAATCTTATGAGATTAAATAGTAGCTCTTCTAATTACCATTCATCACATTCAATACTTTATCATAGTTCTCCTATTTATCGTTTGTACGTCTTTGGGCCCGGTCTTACGAGCCTTTTTAACTTTTAGGAAAATATTGTTAAACCCATTTTATATGTATCCATGTTACACTATATTTTTGGAGCGTTTAAAACGCTCGTGTGACTCTATATGTACTATTCGTTGTTTCTTGTGCCAATATTTTTGCTCTAATCAGATAGCAGTCATATTATTTTGTTAACGTATTAACCAAAAGTTCTTTGAATATTACCATTCAATTTCCACTCGTAAGACTCTTACTTGTTCGCGCACTAATTTGGTAAGTTTTTTTTTTTTTTTAACTATCATTAATCTTTAGACTCGTTTCTTTTCGTAAACTATTAATAATATTTCAATGTAGGTTCTCCATAATCTACTTAATAAATTGTAATAAGACTAAAGAGGACTCTTTCCCTAAAACAAAAAATATACATTCATTAATGTACAAATTTGAAAATTTCACAGTACAAATTTGGGAGATATGTAACGGACCAGAAACGGACCAAGTAAAGTTAACGGACCAGAAATTAAGCTGGTAGAGATATCGGATCTGAAATTAAGCTAGTAAAGTTAACGGACCAGAAAACTTTTTTTAGTTCTAAAAAGTATTTGCTTTAGTATTTTTATAAAATACAACCTTATAAATGATAATAATAATAATGTGAAGAACGATAGTAAACATATGGAAAAAAATTCTTTTTAAATCCTTTAATGTGGTATCTATGATTCCAAAATTTTATTCTTATTCCAATTATTGGTCAAATATTAGTAATTTAACCAAGTAAAGATAACGGACCAGAATTTAACCGTTAACTTTACTGGCTCCCAAATTTGAAATGTTTAGGGATAGAGTATTTTTTATTTGGGAATATTTTTTCAGTTCTGACTCCCTACACTCGAATAAACCCTCAAATAGGGTTACTTTCAAAATACAACACCCCCCACAGTTTTGCGCTAGAGATATGGTGTTTGTTTCTTCTTGTTCAGATCTCCGTTGTCTATAAAGTTTCATAGCTTCCTTTCCAAATTCGTTTTCAAGAAAATTTAAATAAATTTTTCCAATTTACTCCACAAACATCGAAAATGTTTATATTTTTCCGCATCCTTTTCACACGAGAAATTTATAAATCCAATATGTTATTTTCTATGGAACTAAATTCTGAAAAAAACCGATTCAATAAAACTAAACCACATGCCTCTAGCAGACTTCAGGAGTCCCCAAAGTGGTCGATACCGACCTCCTGGGGTCGATAAGCGTTTCTTGGGGGTCGATAAACATACAAGTCGAAAGGAGGTCGATAAACACAAAAGGGTTCGATTGATGTTAAGAAGCAAGAATTGAACGTTCTTGGTTAAAAATGATATTCTATCTTTATACATGGTAGATGCTATTTTCAGTCACATGGACGCAATTTTAAAAAATCAGAGGAACAGACTGAACCTAGGGAGGACTGTAGGATAGAGTGGAGAGTTGTGGAGTAGGGTGGGCCAAAAAATAGGATTTCGGACAAACTTCAGAATCTTCATATGGAATAGTTATAATAAGTTGATACGTTATGAAAGAACATTGCATGCCAATTTCCAGGCCATTTTTATATATTTTTGAGTTGCCCCACAAGATTTGAAATTTTGTACAAAATGATATTTTCCCATTAATTCTAAAATATTCGATTTTTTTTTTCAATGGAATAGGTAAAATTAGTTGGCAATATACGAAAAAACACAACTTTCAAAATTGCAGATTAATTTTTGATAATTTTTAGTTGCCCCGAGCCGTTTTTGTGTGAAATATATTAATATTACAATATATTTTTTGTGAATTGTATTGATTTCATTTTATAAAAGCATTTATTAATATTTTCGTATTGCAAAAATTTCCAATTTAGTCTGATTTTAGCAATTAATTATTGCTAAAATTAATTAATTATTATGTTCTTCATTGAGCACCAGACCTCCATAAGTGTGGAACACTACACTGACTAGTCTCTAGCGGTGTCTAAATTCCTACAATTTGGAGGGGTGGGGGCAACTGTAAACATTGTCGTACCGGCTGATTTTCCGGCACAAACACCAAAATAAGGTGTTCTCTAGCTATCTTCCTATCCTAAATGATAAAAAATCAGAGTTTATGAGCTTTTTGCCAAAATGTAGTAAAAATCACCAAAAATGTTACTTTTCTGATATTTGAATTGCTTGGGGGCAATTGTTAATTATATCAGAATTCACTCAAATTTCAGAACACGTACCTTTCCCACCCTATTGTGGAGCTCTTTAAGTGAGCATATAGTGAAGACTGAATATGTTTATAGATAGGTGAGCAGAGTGATGTTGAGAGTAGCATGAAACAAGGATGTACAGCGGCGCCAACAGTGCTATTTAGGTTAATTATGTTCATAATCATGGTATGAAGCTGGAGGGAGTCAGAGTGGGGGAAGTTAAATTGAGAAGTTTGTTCTTTGCAGATTATGGTCTGATTTTGGCAAAGAATGTGAGTGAGGCTCTGGAGTGGGTGAGAGTGTTGAAACGAGTAACTGGTAGATATGGATTAGAGATGAACAATAGGAAGATTCTCAAGTTCTCTTGTTTAATGTCGTGAGAAAAGTCTAACAAATTAAGGGAATATAAGTGGTGTAGGAATATAAGTGATAGAATAGGGGTGTAATAAAGTAATGATAGATAAAGGGTGTCCTGTATGGGTCGGAGGTTATATAAAGGTGGAAGATGTGGATATTTTGTAGATACAAGATAATACAGGAATTAAGTTAATCTTGGGAGCACCTAGGAACGCAGCAAAGGCAGGGGTGAGAGGAGATATTTGAATATGTATGGAAAAGAATAGAGTAGCGCGAGTAAGATTGCAGTATTTCAGGAGAGTGGAGCAGGAGAAGAACAAGATGCTGATTAGAGTGATGAGAAATGCGCAGGTAAAGGGGAGTGAATGGATGAGGGAGACAAAAAAGTATATGAACGGGCAGGTAATATCAAAGGAGCAAGTGAAGAAAATGATAGCAGAGGTGGTGAATGAAAAGTAGAGGGAGGAGGTGGAGCCGGGAGCGGACGAGCAGTCTGAGGCTATACAGGAAGTTCAAGAGTGAGATGAAGGAGGAAGATCATGAGGGGGAAATGTAATCGAAACTGTGGTTTGCTACGAGGACTGGACGTTTGAAGTTGGACAGTAGAAAATGGGATGATGAATTTGGCCGGTGCAAGTTATGTAGAGTGCACAAAGTGGACGAGGGGCATTTTATTTTGGTGTTGGGAGTTGGAGAAAAAATAAGGCAGGTAGTGGAATTGAAGAGACCTAGACAGGAGAAGGAGAGTTTTTTGTTCAGGGTTTTAGAAGAGAGAGAAAAAAGAAAAGAGTTTGGCATGAATTGTGGAAGCACACGGAGGGTGGGATGAAGGAGTTTATGGTGAGGGGGAGATACCCGATTTAGTGTTGGAAAGTACAGAAATTAATTTAAAACAGCTCTGAGTGAATGCAGGCCGAAAACTTAAAAAGAAAATTGTTAATAAAAGAATTTACTTGAATTTGAAGAACCTTGGAAGAAGAGTGGTGATTTGAGACTAAAATCTCCAACCTAATATCATAAGTCTTGCTGCAGCTAGTCAAGAGCATTATGCACAAATATGCTAATTACGTATTAGTAAGTTTCTGTTAATTATTTAAATAACAAGGCATATTAACAGTCAATGTATAAAATTATCTTAACGTATTTACTAACAATACCTTAGTTTTTTCTTTTTGATGTTTCCGGGGGTCGATGATAAAGCAAATACTCTATAAAGGGGTCGATGAGGTAAAAAGTTTGGGGACATCTGAGTGAGTCTAGCTCTAAAACTGTATAAGAGTACATTTTACAGTCGAACAAATTAATTTTTTAGGAAAGCCAATTTTCTGGATATTTTAGGAAAAATTTGACTTTTGATATTTTACAACGTTATCCGTGAGGATATGAGGAGTCATATTATGAAATAAAGTTTTTTTTGATATTTTTTGAAAAAAATATATACTCACTTCTAAATTGTATTGAGTTCTAATATTTTAAAACGTTACACAGGAGACTATAAGGCGTCATGTTATGAAAACACTTCAATTTTCGTTATTTTTTCAGAGTTTAGGGAAAAGGGAATGTTGGTTAACATTCTTTGTCGAATATCTAAATGCAATCTGATTATGTGGACATGAAATCACTAATCTCTGTATGTGGAGAGCAGAGCAATACCATGCAGGGCGGAGCTATAAAACAAGTAGAATTTTAGCATCTCCACCTCATTCATCAATAATCAGAGACAATACTGATAGTGGAATAAATGATTTTAGACTCTATACCGCATGTAGGTTTAGATTTTTTCATCCTCACATTTTCAATATTAAACTTTCAGTAATTCAACAATATAGATCAGTTCCTGTTTTTATTGGATATATTTAATTTAGTTATACTGTTTAAATTTTCCTAGATAATTATTTCTTTTAGTTTTAATAAATTTCATATAACGTTTTTAACTTTTAGGTCCAGATTAGTCATTATATTATTTGAAAATGATTTCAGTGAGAGTCTGAACGTTGAATTTTATGAATAACGAAACATTTTTGTATATTCTTGCATTTTCCTTCATTTTAAAATAACGCCAGAGTTCCTGTATATTTTATTCAATTAATCTTAAATTTGGTAAAAGTGAAAACCAGTAATCGTTTCAGGTTACGAGTGTGAAACATACCAAAACTTCTAAAATTTCTTTCACTCGGTGAATTTTTTTTATTTATTTGTAGTGATGCTATGTTAAAATTAAAATTGGTTATATAAAAGTGAAAGTGTATATTAATTTTAGTATATTATAAATAATGATTGGTAACCAGGTATATATATCAAAGTATCAACTAAATTATTCATTTATACAGAGTGATATTAAAATAATTTTCTTTTGATCTAACAGTTTTTCTAACTCATAGAAAATAAGTAAGCAGTAAAAATTACATAACTAGATGACTGAGCACTCGTAGAGCTCAAACCATCGCCGCCGCTCATAAATTACCTTGACCATCCAATAATCCTAGAGTTTTAAATGACCTTGACCTTCGACCGTTCGTTCCCAAAATCTAGAAAAAGGGTTCCTGGATAATGACAAATCGTCCAAATTTCAGGCAATTTGGTTGAATACTTTTGATTAATGCTAATAATAGGATTGCAAATATATAAATGCCAACAAAACATAACCTTCCACAAGTTGCGAAGTTAATAATTTGAGTTATACCGGGCTATTACTAACATTTGTAATGTGAGCGGGTACTCACAAAAACAATATCCGCCTGTATTCATATCAATTTTAAAATGGTTTATTTTCATTTCATTTATTCGTATAAATTCATGTTCTTAACTGTTCAGTGTTCACGTCATCTGCATTTGCGCCTCTGCAACTTCATTTCCTTCCTATATTTTCAAATAGCATTTTGGAATGACCGTCGCTTCGCACGAGTTCTCTATTCTGCGGTGCTTAATAAACTCAACTTAATTAGATATCTTTTCATTAGTGTAAAAGCCATATAATGAGCTAAATATCGCATGTGAGAATTGTAGTCTTATTTTACCCTCATTTTCATAATGACTAAATTAATTTGATATAAAACATTAACCAGCTATTCTTTAATAAAATGTCTTATGTTTTGAAGTAGGAATGGATTCGTGTGGGAATATTCCGACTTTTCGTGCTATACAAATTTTTCATTCGGTGAATAATTTCATTTCGGAAATTAACTTCGCTTTGGCGCTGCTTGTTAAGCATTATTTTCTCAATTTATTATAAATGTTGCAATCGGATTATCAAAATTGAATGCTATTCAAATTAAATTTGTATTCATTAGAAGTGCCCGTTTTTGAATGTGATGGATAGACAGGACATGGTTCTCATTGATGTATTAGTTTGCATAACGGTTTAGAACAATGAGTATTCACTACCCTATAGTTTGAGTATTCAGTGTTACTTCTAACTTGACATTAAAATATCGTACTAGTACACGATCATGTATGTTACTATACTAGGCTATTCAATAATTATCGTACATTTTGTTATCTACATTTACAGGTCCCGGTTTTATTACCAAAATCATGAGACTGAAGAGTTTTTACAAATGATAGTAAGAGGAGACTATATAATTGTTGAGGAGGTTTCCACAATAATTTATTCAAATATATTTAATAAACTTAAAGATCCTCTCCAGGCGTCGGAAAAAATAAGTTTATTTCATAATATTATAGAACTAAGGCCCCTTTCACACGAGTCTCTCAGTGACCGTAACTGGTGATGGTCACCAGTTACCCGCAGTCATTTATTATGCATATACCAGCAAGAGTGACATAGCCTTTCAAACGATTTCACTTCGGTTGCCCGGTTTTGACCCGGTTGCGCAACTGCATTTTGCTGTGACGCGGTCACGCGTGAGTTAACTAGTGACCGTCACCGACTGTAGGGTACAATATTAATAGTAGCTTCTATACTAAGTCATTAAGTGACGCAACTTTTTGTGAGCCAAGCCTGCTGCCTGCATTATTCATAGAGCTTTTCGCTTTACTGGTGGTTTGGAAGAAATTATTATTACCACCACATACATAAACTAGATTATGTGCACTCGCTTTGTCCATTCTCTTCCAAAATTTGAGAAGCTGCTAACTGGATAATAACCAATCGTCCCACCAAGTTTCATGCAATATGGTACAATACTTTTTGAGTTATCGATTTATAAATGACCTTTGACCGGATCGCTTCCAAAATTCTACCAGATCGTTCCTGGACATTGACCAATCGTCCCACCAAATTTCAGACAATTTGGTTGAATACTTTTGGAGTCATTGAGTTATAAATGGCCTTGACCTTGTTCTTTAACCTGATCGCTCCCAAAATCTAACAAAATGGTTCATGTATATTGACCAATCGTACCACCAAGTTTCATGCAATATGGTTGAATACTTTTCGAGTTATAAATGACCATGACCTTTGACCAGGTTGCTCCCAAAAAACTAGCAGCAGGTCACTGGACATGACCAATCGTTTCACCAAATTTCAGGTAATTTGGTTGTACACTTTTTCAGTTTAGCGAATAACAAGATGATAAATAAATAAGGTCCGATGAAAATATAACCTTCCGCAAGATTGCGATTGGAAGGTAATCATCGTAAAGTGTATAATGCAAACCTTTGTCTATTCTTGATGTTAACTAGGGATGGGACGAAGTAACGAAATAGTTATAGACAAATTTTCTGATATCGATCCCGATATAAATAGTGTCTATATATTTGGACGATACAAATAGTATATTCAATTTTTTGAATGAAATTTTATTTAAACAACATACATTCTATCGTGGACCGACAATTGGGCCCGCCGACAATTATATTATTTGCCCATTTTTTTAGAGTTTACTTTATTAACCTAATTAAAGACCCTTACTACTGTAATAATATGGGGTTTGTATAAAAATATAATCTTGGAGCATATTTAAAATAAAGAATATTCCTTACATGAAAAAATATTCTCGTTATGAAAAATATATATTATGATAGAACATATTCTTTTCATGAATAAATACTATTATTCTTTTAAACTACAATAATTTTCGGTTCTGAGATGGTCATGTAAGCAACAAATTTCTTAGTTACAGTACCTCTATAGAGTGAACTCCTGTAGAAAATATAGGTATTTAGACATGCCGGAATTATTTGAACATACAAATTGAACTAAAGTTATGTGAATTTTTTGAGCCTGTTCAGTGTTCAATTTTGAAGAGTTTTATGAATTATTATTACAGAATTATTCTCATCTCATTTTATCCCGTGGACCGACAATTGGGCCCCGAGACAATTATATTCTTTTCCAATTTTTTTCAGAGTTTACTGTATTAACTTAATTAAAGACCCTTGCTACTGTAATAACTAGGTTTGTGACAATATGCGTTTTGTATAAAAATATAGTCTTGAGCAAATTTAAAATAAGGAATATTCCTTACATGAAAAAAATATTCTCGTTATGAAAAATATTATTTTTTAATAGAACATATTCTTTTCATGAATAACTACAATAATTTTCTTTTCCGAAATAGGTCATGTAAGCAACAAATTTCCTAGTTACAGTACCTGTAGTGAACTCTTGTGAAGTAAATGAGTTAGGATGTAGCCAATAGAAAATAAGAATGCAGCTATTTTAGATGAAGAAACAATAGATCTCATAATCTCATTTTATCCAAACAACTGTTCAATGTAACGTTTAACATTTAAAATTTACCCATTTTTTTCTAAATATTTGTCTTGGTCAGACGATGTACACTACATTTACACAATACACATCGGATCCATATGACATGATTCAAAATAATAAGACTTATTTAATTACTTCAAAGTTTTTCATTACATTGAAACATGAGATTAGCATCCAAATGTGAATTAAGGGGTTTGCTAATATATACCTTATCAAGTATATGAATAGAATTTAAAAAATATAAACATATTTTTAGAGAATATGAAGAATATTTAAAAGATAATATTGTCACTTCCCTAGTAAAAACAAGGTAACATTTCTTTATTGTGTCTTCTGCCAAATTTTTATCTGGGCTTAATTGTTTTGGGGTCCAATTGTCCTGGGACCAACTGTCGGTGCACCATTTTATCCCAATGTAACGTATAATCTTTAAAATTTACCCAATTTTAATTAAGGGGACCATCCCTAAATTGTGTAAAAAAATTTATAAATGAAGCTACGGTTAAGAAACTAAGTTGCTAAATATAAAATTGAATTTCTATCGTTTTTGTTCGTGGTAATTTTTTCGACTAGACGCATAGAAAAAAAGTTATTCGAAAATTCGAACGAATTTCAAACTGGTTTTCAAACATGGACCTCTAATACAGTGTTGAAGCTACAGCTTTGCAGTTTTTTTCATTCGCTTCCCCATACTATTCTCTACAATACAGTTGAAAGCGATTTTTGAATATCAATTTTTTTCGAAAAAATTCGATTTTTCGAAAAAATACTTAATTTAGCTACGGTTCTGAAACTTCGCACCCATATGTGAAATTGAATTCCCTATCGTTTTTGTTCGTTACATTTTTTCGATTAGACCCATAAAAAACGAGTTATTCGTACTAACAGAGCGCTATACCCACCCCTCTCCCCAGGGGTATAGCAATGGTACAATGTCGAGATTTCTTCAGGGATGATCCCCTTAATATTTTTCTTTGTCAGACGATGTGCATTGCACAATGGATCTATATGACATGATTCAAGTTAATAAGACTTTTTAAAAATACCTCAATATTTTCATTACACCGAAACATGAGATTAGTATCCGAATGCGATTTAAGGGGCTTGCTGATATATACCTTATCAAGTATATCAATCTAATTAAAAAAATATGGACATATTTCTAGAGAATATAAAGCATATTTCAAATATAATCTTGTCACTTCCCTTCTAGTAACAATTTTTTATTATGTATCTGCCCAATATTTTTCTGGGCCCGGTTGCGCAACTGCAAAATGCAGTTGTGCAACCGGGCAACCGAAGTGAAATCGTTTGAAAGTCTGTCACTTTTGCGGGTATATGCATAATAAATGATGGCGGGTAACTATTGTGAAAGGGGCCTTTGGTTCAGAATATATTATTTATTTGCTTTTAAATTCTTTAATACTCTGTGTCTCGGCACGACAGATCACGAAGACATACTAGCTGGAGTGTGTTAATTAGATAGTAACCTGCAGAAGAAAAGTTACATACAAATAATTATTTGTAATAAATCATTACCTATGTATAGTATAAATAGTATCATTAGAATTAGTTAGGAACAATTACTTCGTGTATACTATCTTGTTCTCTGCGCACTCTCATTCATCATTCATGACTGTATTTTCGGTTACTATTCATTATTCTGACGCCCCAGTAGTCCGACACTTTTTGTAATAAAGTAAAATAAAAGAGTAATATAAAATTTTAAAAATGAAAAATTTATTTATTATTTAGATTAGTTATTAATTGAGTATACCTATTTAATCATAATTTTTATTTTAATCAAAAAATAACACAGAAAGATGGAACTGTCGGACTATTGAGGCGTCGGCTCACTGAGTATATATAGGTATGGAAGTAACATGCCTTCCAAGGAATAGTGATGCCAAAAAGTGGCGCCTTGGGCGTGCCTTCCCCAATGCACCCCTGCCACTCGGTGCAATGGGATTGTATGCCACTCCTCCAATGCACAGTGCTAATCGGGTAACAGTCGAGGGGTTATGATTGTGAAGGCCAATATATTATTTTCTAGTTTTTTTGTCCTTCCCGCAGTAGCTGATACCATATACACATTATATTAAGTTACCCAAAACTACTTCTGAGGAATATTTATATTATAATTTTATCATCCTACTGTTCATCATGGAATCACTTTCTCGTAAGTTTATTAGAAATTATTTTTATTAATATTATACTCTATGTAGTTTAGGTCGTTCATTAAGAAGTTTAAATTAGCATATCCAATTTATTAATTTTTATTAAATGCTAATCTTATTGAGGTCTCTTTCTAATTTTAAAATTTAATTGAGTCCAGTAATAATAGTTAATGTAAAATTATTAGCGGTATACTAGGCTTAGCCGACCAAACTTTCTTAAGATTTAAATTCTACATTTAAAACTTCCTGTGTAATCTAGATAGGCTGTGAATGTTTAAAAATTTGAGAACAGTGCATATAGTCCTTCAATTGCTTTAGTTAATTTATTTTACCTAGTTGCCCCTCTATTTAACACTTTGTTTGCACGTGTTAAATTAGTGATCAACCAATTTCCTATATGAATTTAAATGTTCATTTTTCGTGATATCTACACTAAATCTTTGACTTTAAAACTAAATTTTCCTGTGAATTAAAAACTAAATCTTTATTAATTTAGAAACCATTAAAATGTACTTTTAGGGTTTTCATTATTGTGGTATTTGTTATTAAAATAGATTTTTGATGTTAGTTTTTCCCTCTTTACAGGGACGTTGATCATTTACGGAATAAAGCTGTAAATTCTCCCTTCCGTAACAACAGAACTGCAGTTTTTAACAGAACCAAGAGTACCTTAACGTCTCTGAAGAAAAAAGAAAACAAGCTGTCGCTGGCAACTAAAGAAATGCAAAAGTACATGGAGCGAAACCATGTAGAACTGGTACCCACCTCAGAATTGCCAAACGGCAAGAACTTCATCCCAGTTTTTCCAGTCTCTCATAAAAAGAAAGAAAAACTCCGAATTGTCTTCGATAGCTCAGCATCCTACAACGGAATAAGCCTAAACGATGTCCTCTATCAGGGACCAGACGTTAACAACAAGATAATAGGAGTACTCACTCGCTTCCGACACGGAAAACTTTGATTCTCTGCAGACATAGAGTGCATGTATCACTCTTTCAATGTCACGAAATTTGACTCAGACTACCTGCGTTTCTTCTGGTGGAAGGAGAATAACTCTAGTAACCCAATAGTTGAATACAGGAGCAGGGTCCATAACTTTGGGAATAGATCCTCACCAGCTGTAGCTTGCTTTGGGTTAAAAAATCACACAACCACAGACGACTACGCCAAACAGTATCCTCTCGCATGCAACTTCATACGAGAGAATTCATATGTCGACGATCTTCTAGGAGGAGCAGACTGCATTGATGAAGCTATACAAATCTTGGAAAACACTAGAGATATCCTTGGAAGATATTCACTTAGACTGCATAAAATAGCTGCGAGTGAACGAAGCATAATGAGTCACTTTCCTTCGTCCGAGCTATCACCAGAGATAGACACCATTAATATTAATGAGTGCCAAACTCAGAAGACGCTTGGAATATCTTGGTCCTTGTCAACTGACGATTTCGTCATGTATTGAGAGTTTCCCAGTCGAAGGATAACTAGGAGAGGAATCTTGAGCACCATCAACTCCCTGTACGACCCTCTGGGATTTCTGAGCCCTATTATACTGACTGGTAGACTTCTACAAAGAGAAATTATATCGAAGAACAAGAATTCATCTAATACCATTGATTGCGATGTACCATTGGCACCAGACATAGCAAAACCATGGATAACTTGGATGAACGATCTTTCTGGTTGTACCGAAATAAGAGTTCCTCGTTGTCTTCGTAGATCGGTTATGTCATCTCCTATAAAGACAGAACTGCACGTCTTCACAGATGCGTCTACTGTAGCGATTGGTCATGTAATGTACATGAAGATTATCGACAGTGAAGGTAACGTGAACGTATCCTTGTTGGTGGGAAGCTCTAAAGTGTCTCCAAGGAATGCTACCTCGATTCCTAGGCTCTAACTATGCTCAGCGGATGAGGCAGCCCGATCTAGTGCTCAAATGGTAGTAGAGTATGGCAAATACATCGACGAAGTAACCTATTATAGTGACAGCAGAGTGATACTCGGTTATATTCACAAAGAAACGAGGAGATTTAGCAGATATGTATCATCCCGCATTTCAAGAATTTTGAAAACTTCGAAATCTGAACAATGGAAATACATACCAACCCACGTAAACTCTGGGGACATAGCCTCAAGACCTCAGAGTCCAGATTCGCTCTTAAAATCCACTTGGTTCAGAGGACCTTCTTTCCTGTGGGAAGATGAAGTTGTTCAGCGTCCTGTCTACAGAACTAACTCTGATATGGATCTACCCGAAACTGTAAACGAATCTAAATCCTGCCGTACTGCGTTCAGCTCCAACTCTATTACCAACTCAATACTCGTTCAAACTCGCAACTGGGCAAAAATGTTGAGGATATGTGCCATGGTAATTAAGTTCTGTAGCAAGCTGCTTGATGCCAGGAAAGCAAACTCTCTTCGTGGTGTTAGCCCAAAGACACTGCTGATTTGACAAGCCCAGATAGAATCATTTCCTGGGTTGTTTGCTGCGCTACAACACAAAGAAGAAAAGACTCTAGCTCTCCATGACTTCTTGAGCTTGTCTCCATTCCTTGACAAAGACTCAATAATCAGAGTTGGAGGCAGACTAAAACATAGTGATCTTCAATACGGTCTCAAACGCCCTATCCTTCTTCCCAGAAAGCACGAACTAACCTCTTGTATCATATCTCACCATCATACACTAAGCAACCATCAAGGTCGCTTAATCACCTAAGCATCTATTAGAGAGGGTGGATATCACATACATAAAGGACACCATCTGCTTCGTGACTTCCTCTCAAGATTTGTACAATGTCGAAAACTTAGGGGGAGCTTCGAACAGCAGAAGATGGCCAATCTCCCAGCTTATAGGTTAGAGCAGTGTCCACCTTTCTCTACTACTGGGCTAGATGTCTGTGGGCCCTATATGATAAACGATGCAAGGACTTTTCGATCTACAAAAGGGACTAAGAAAATCTGGGTGCTACTGATGACATGTATGTCAAGTAGAGCAACACATGTAGAGGCCCAAGCTTCTCTCGATTCCTCGACCTTCAAACTGGCACTAAGGAGGTTTCTGGCAATTCGGGGGAATTGTCTCTATTTCAGAAGCGATCATGGTACGAATTTCACCCCTGTAAGAAACGAATTCCTTTCAAAGCCTCAAACCGAAGAGCTGAAGTCTTACCTTGAAAACACAGGTAGGTCGTGGGAGCAGTCATTTCTTGGTGCGAGTCATCAGGCAGGTGTATGGGAAATCAAAATGTTCAAAAGAGCACTCAACGGTGCTCTAAGACACATGCACAAGCAAATTCTGAACAGAGAAGAATTCCTTACACTGATAGCTGAGGCAGCAGCTATTATGAACAATACCCCACTATGGGAAATCAGTTGGGATCCGAATGAGCCCTATCCAATGTGTCCAGCAAAACTCTTGACCCTGAGAGATAACCCTAATCCTCCTCCAGTGGAGAAGTTTTCAGAGTCTGATCTAGCATCATATGGAAAGAGACTATGGCGCAGAGTGCAGCACCTAGCACACTCATTCTGGAAACAATGGAAACGTCAAGCGTTAGCTCGTCTAACTGAGAGAAGAAAATTGACCTCAAAATAAAGATGCCTATCCGTTGAAGACATTGTACTTCTCAGAGAAGTTACTCCCCGCAACAAGTGGCCTCTAGCTGAAGTTAATGCTGTGTTTCCTGGAAAAGACGGCCTAGTAAGAAACGTCCAGCTGAAGTTATCGCCTAATAGAGTGCTGCCAAGATGCATTCAGGATGTAGTCCTAATCTTGCCATGTGCCTGAAGCTCCAGTAAAATGAAGTCACTCTGTGACGGGGGGAGTGTGAAGGCCCATATGTTATATTTATTTCTTATAATTTTCTAGTCTCTTGTCCTTCCCGCAGTAGGTGATACCATATACACATATTAAAAATTTGAGAACAGTGCATATAGTCCTTCAATTGCTTTAGTTAATTTATTTTACCTAGTTGCCCCTCTATTTAATATTTCCTTGTCAATAATTCTCACTTTGTTTGCACGTGTTAAATTAGTGATCAACCAATCTATATGAATTTAAATGTTCATTTTTCGTGATATCTACACTAAATCTTTGACTTTAAAAATAAATTTTCCTGTGAATTAAAAACTAAATCTTTATTAATTTAGAAACCATTAAAATGTACTTTTAGGTTTTTCATTATTGTGGTATTTGTTATTAAAATAGATTTTTGATGTTAGTTTTTCCCTCTTTACAGGGACGTTGATCATTTACGGAACAAAGCTGTAAATTCTCACTAGAGTATCTTTATCCTTCCGTAACAATGATGGCACTGTTTGTAGCTATCACAATTTTTTATTACCAATAGTGACAATTGTGATGATATTTTATTTCTGAAAACCTATTGTTTACTAATAGTCGCAATTGGTGAGATTTATGAAAACATTATTCTTCATAGTTGGCTTCTCATTCAATTTAATTATCTTTATATTAAAAGGTAAATTAAAAAGGTTAAACTTTCATAACTGTTTTTAATCACAACTCATGTTTAACACTACTTTCTGGTTTATAGGATAATGCTGAGGTAGGCTTGCATGCTTCATTTACTATCTCTTCTCATTTTTCTCTTTAGAGTTTTTGCAAGGTAGGATTTTAGGTTTCATTTAGTTACTCATTTTCTTCTTCCATCTGTCAGTTCCATCTTTCCCAATCCACATTCTTTTCAATTAAGTAACTGCTTTTCTGCATACCTGAGCTTGGCCAACGAATCGTGGTAAATGAATTTGTTCTCGGAGCCACTTTCCTTTTTGACTGACTCTTCGAGTCCCTTGTATTTAACTTCCTTTTGATGTTAGCGATCTAGTTTTTGGTTCCGAAAAAGACTTCAATTCTTTGAGTCATAAGATTTGAGAATAAAAAAGTACTAAGTTGCATAGGTGGAACTCAATAGTACTGAATGTAAATGAAAATAATATGCTGCATTATAAGGTGGGATATATTTAATCCCACCATGCAACTTGTGTCTATGAGTGATATTTTTATAGTGGTTTACATATTATCCCACCTTGTAACTAACATATGTAACAAAATAGGTAAGTTAAACCCCTTACTTATACATTGATTGTGTTCGTACATAAAATACTTTTATTTATTATTTACTTCCGTTGTATGGTAATTAATAGTTATAAGTATATTTATACGTCCAATCATCGCCCGTTCAATATCTTTATACTGGCTCGATATGAGTTTCATAAGAATCTCCGCTAATTCGTGGGACGGTGCATTAGGCTGCGTGCAGACCAAAAGCGTTTTCGCGTGAAGCGGGCAGGAAAGCTTGCGAGCATGAACCGTGCTACGTGTTATTCCTATTGAACTGCGCACACACAAAGCATTAAGAGTGAGCGCGAAAGCTTGCATTAAAGTTTGAAAGCGGCAACTGACTCCGAAGATAGTTTCACGCTGCGCGAGAAGCAAGCAGTTACTCACCAGATGTCACTCGGGAGGGTGTGTGTATCTCCGCACCAAATAAAAATGATAACCACTGCAATATACAGTTTAATTAATTAATATATCATATGTTGATAGTTAATACTTAATACCAACAATTTTAGAGACAAGCATGGTTAAAAATATTATTACCTGGGTACCAAGCTATATAAATGCGCAATTACATACCTAGGGACGATATATAATATAAATATTTATCTAGGTATTTTATCTAGCCGATTATATACCTAATATAAATATTTACCTATATATCTAACCTGAGTTACTTAAAGTGTAATACCTAGTACCTATCTAGAAAAACGTCTCTGTAATCAGACACTCCTAGTACTCGCAAAGTGGGAGTTATCGTAGATCATGATAGGTCTATCAAAATTTAAATTTCCTTTATCTACGTACGTATAGGTACCTATACGTTTTACGCTCACTTCTAAATACGGTTTCCTATAAGCCTTAAATAGAATACTGTATGTTTACCAGTTAGGTAGGTACCTACTTACCTAGTAAAATTAGGAAAAAAAAAACAAATAATTCATACCTACTTATAGGCCGGGTAAGTACCAAGTTATGGGACGGTTCCACATTTACAGAAAAGTAAGAAAGAAAAACTAATGATTACAATGAGAGTTAAATGATAATTAAAATAGCTAGTACCTATAATATTTATAATACGTGCCAAAAATGTGGAAGTTGGAACTGTTCGATAACTCGGAACTTACCCTAGTCAGTAACTAATATGTAGAATTGTAAATAACTGATCACATTTATTCTAAAAAATACAAAAATTTATTCAAATTTATTTACAAAAATCTCAATCAAATAATATAAATAGACTACTAAATAATGAATTCAATCTTTCATATCTAAAATGAGAGTAATTATCAAATTTTCTCCATATATTACAAATATTCATTCAAATAACAGTCGCGAACACTTGTTCGGGGACAAATTTGTCCAACATGTTGAAAGTCACGGACAGTTTCGATTCTTGTGATCGGGGACAAATATGCCTGCCAAATCGCGGACAAATTTGCTCGCGCAGAGAAATCTGGACATTTGTCGGAGCGTCTGGCTTTAGGCAGAGTTCAGATCCAGGCGCATTTGAGATATTGGCATATGGGAGGCGGAGAGTTGATTGTGGGCGTGGCGTTATTGCTGCTGTATCAAGTGTGCCACTGAGTAGCTTTGTGTTCCTGTTGATCATAGATAATGTATTCGAGGCAGAATTGATTGTGGTGGCAGAAATTTATTCATACAGTAGAACTCCTATATAGTGAGCTTCAAATGGTTCACTATTCTATATCTTTTGTGAAATAAATTAACACTTTACTTGTCACACTCATAAAACAATTTTTTTAACTACAACTTTTATTCTAACCTTTCATTTTTCTCTTAGCTACATCATTTCTCTACTAAGATACAAAACAGTTTTTGTAGGTTCAAATCTTTGAACATGTTATTACAAGCAATAGAAATATAGAAACAAATTAGAAATGGTTTGCAATTTTATAATGTGTAAATCATTTATAGCATAATGACACATAATTAAGAGCTACTCATACGCTATCACTACCGTGGCACACTCGATACTGCAGCAGCAACAAGAAATTCTAGTACTGGAACTATAAAAACGTCTCTCAGCTACATTATTAAGGGGCCTTTACACGAGCACTGGTCAGTGCCACTATTCACCACACTTTCTTCACCACACTGCCCATCAAGTAGCTCAGCGCCTTTACACGAGCGGAATGTGCTTTGGTCGGCACTGACACTGTAGTATCGTGGTTAGCATCTAATATGCTATTAAACACTAACGCGGTTAGTCTTTTATCTTTATATAATCTTTAGATTTTATTTTCCATAGGCATGGGTGCTCTTCAACTAGCCAATGAAAGGGGTTGTTGATTGTCTGGCAATCGCTACTGACAGACAGTGGCACTTTGTGGTTAGCGTTCGCTCTCAGAGCGATAGCTTGGTCACCACCAAGTTTTGCCAAAAAGGGTGGGGGAAAGTAGCAAAGTGGGCGTGTCATAGAGCAGTGTCACCACAAAGTGGCACTGAGCACTTACCGTGTAAAGGCCCCTTTAGGTCTGTTTTTTCGGTCCACTGCTATATACGTAGTAATGACAGTAGAGTGATTTGTTATCGTGACGTCATTAAGGCAACAGACTTTATCGAAAATTAAGGTCAAGTAGTTTGAATAACTGAATGCACCATTACTCTCTTCTTATATTGGCAATAAATAAACATTTTCATAATTTAACACTCTTAGATTATCTTAAATTTGATTTAGAGTGTTGTTAGTAATGACGTCACTCACACTTACCGTCTCAATTGTCACTACTATATTCTATATACTGCGAGTCCGTGAATATGCATGTATTAGCAGTGGACTGGACTACAGAAGCATATAAACAAAATGTAGCCGCCTGAGCAGCAATAACGCCACGCCCACAACCAACTCTCCGCCTCTCATGTGCCAATATCTCAAATGCGCCTGGATCTCAACTCTGCCTAATACACCGGTTTAGCGCGCGGACACCAAAAGGGAGATGACAAGAGAGATTGAAAGATTGAACTGGTTAAGGGGACTCAATGGTTTTTTTTTATTAAGGATAGAAATTTGATACTTCACATACGTTTGTATCGAGAGCAATGCAGAAATTCTTATTTAGGAAAACAATTTGTACGACGCCTCCTTCTCCCCCTTCTAACCCCCCGTGGGGGTACTCTTTAAAAACTATTTCTCACAAACTAAGAGAGATGGAAACAACCGATTCCGGAAATGAATTCCCGAGACATTTTCACATAATGGCTATTTGTGTTTTTCTTGTTTTTTTTTTGCATTCAATTTAATATTTTGTAAAAAAATGAACAAAAAAATAAAGAAAAATCTTTCATTTTTCTCTAAAAAAATATCTATATGAAATAAATTGAAAAAATCCAAAATAGCAAATGTACCTTATATATACTCGATCATTAGGCACTTTACAGATTTTATCTAGGTTACCTATAACCAAAGAAATACGCTTCAAAGTTTGAAAATGCTACTTTTCACGACAGGGCAATTTGTCCACAGAAGAAGAAACTCACCTTCCCGACTTAGTATGCGTTTCACTTATCAGCGACTCTATGTGTCATGTGATTGTGAGGAGAGAAAAAGAAAATGTGTAAGTTTCCATATGAACCTCTGATGAGTTCTCTTTAAATTTAAAGGCAAACAGAGATCTGCCCGTAATCTGTGCACAAATTAGGTAATTATTTTCAGTTACATTTTTGGTGAGCTTTGAAGTGAAATGGACAAGCTCCAATTGGGCAGAAGTTTAAGTTCACGCTACTGCCTACTTCTAAATCTTCGTAATGTAATTTTAATTAAACTGAATATACTGTATTCCCAATAGTTAAATCATCTCGTACCAATTTTCACAGAGATCGATTTTCCCTTCAGCGACGTCACCCTCCACAGTCTCATCTGCAACGCTATTGATGGGTTCAATTTGATATTTTGGTATATGGTTATTTGTATATTTAAACAATATAATTGCAGTGTTTCAATAGTATATAGTTTGTTACATTCCATTTGTATGAAATTATTGGAATTATGAATATAAAGGTCATCTGGGTTAAGTTTTCCCTAAACCCTGATTTTTTAAAGAAAATCCTGATATTTTAGGGCAAATTATCCTGAAAATCGAAGTCACTCATATGGCAACACTGGGCTGGCTCAGTGACGTTTCTCCACCAAAAGCTTATTTAAGTCATTAACATTGCATCTGTTTCTTAGATATTCATCAATTAATCTTCTTACATCAGTTAAATGTCCAAAGATGTGAAAATTATTGAGCATAGACTATAACAAGTTAAACGAATGGGGAAAAAATTGCCATTGAAAAAATAACCTAGAATTCTTTAGAATTTAATAATCTATCGAATGATGTGATTTTTTTAAATAACCGTCTTTCCGCTGCAAAATAGACAAAAAACTAACTGCTATTCACTACGACAATTAGCAATGGAAGGAACAATTTCTGTCTTTCTTCTTGAATATCTCTTAAACGGTAGATTAAACTCGAGCGTGAGTCAACCTAGAATTGTTCAAAATTTAATAATCTATCGAATGGTATAAAAATATTTAAATGAAATGTTTTTTCCGCTGCAAAAGGAACAAAATACTAATTGCTATTCAGTCCGTTGTCAGTTGATTATGGGCACTGGTTAACATTTTCATCCTCTTTAATTACTGTAGCTAAAATAAGAACAAACATAATATTGCAATAATAAAATAAAAAATGTCAATTATTTGTAACATAGGTTTTAATCTAAAGAATAGGTTTTCATCTAAAGAATTTGTAGAGGTAGCTCTTAGTAACATTTCGTACTATTTCTATTCGTTTAACCTGTTATATTCTATGAACCTTGACTCTGTCAGCTCTGAGAACGACACATGCGCGTGTACACGCCCTCGTTTCTAAAACAATACTAAGAAGATTACGGAATTGGTTAGCCGCCTGAAAAAGATTGAAAGACAGACAAAGATAGAAATTGCTTCTCAGATGATTTCTCACCACTATCTTCAAGTTGACAATTACCACTTCAGTGTGCTGTCAGTTTTCACCAGGAAGCTAAAGCCGATGATACACTAGCAGCAATTGCTGCATTGGTTGCGGCCCGCAATTCATGCAGCCCGACAAATAGTAGATTTTAGGCAGAAATGACTGCCATTTGCGAAGATCCAACATGTTGGATTCGCCCAGCACTCAGGGCAGCATTCACTGCCATTCAGTGTGGCTGCAGCGGTTGACCGGGAATGTGTAGCTCCTCGTCGGTCCTAAATATGTTTTTACCAGAATTTGAGTGGAAATGACACAAATTCTCATCGTGGTGACTGCTGCAGTAAAAACTGTATTGTATCAGGTACACCCTGTTTCCATGAGTACATGGATGAATTGCGGGCTGCAACCAATGCAGCAATTGCTGCTAGTGTATCATCGGCTTAACATAGCCGTTCCGAGCGGTGACAATCGTGTTATCTTCTCAGTGTTGTTTTAGACACGAAGGCGAGTGCACCCGTATGCGTCGATCTCAAAGCTGACAGAGTAAGTTTAGTAATCGTTCTCGTTAGCACAACAGCTGATGTTAACTTACATATTATTTTTCAAAATACTTAAGGTATCTGATCATTTTGCTCAATAAATTTCTCATCTTTGGACATTTAACTGATGTAAGAAGATTAATTGCTGTATATTTAGGCAACAAATGCACTGTTAATGACTTAAATAAGCGTTTGGTGGAGCGCGTACTAGATGCGGGCACTCTTCCTCGTTTATGAAATGTCACTGAGCCGTGTGCGAATGCTCCCTGAACAGTGAACAACTCAGTCTGTCGCTAGGGTGACATTATACATGTGCTGTGACGTCAGCACACGACACAGCAGAACAACAAGGTGCTAACACGATGGTCACGCTTATACGTTGTTGGTTAGTCGTTACAGTTTCCTTCTACTGGTACTTCCATGGTTTTCACACGGGTAGGTGTAACTGTAACATCAGGCACGCTCCGCTATGGAGTGGACATAGGTTATTGTTACAGCACAGAGCTTTATTGCTATTAATAAATCTAATTTAATTTGTATTAGTCACCGTAATAGTTTGTAGAACATAAATTATTCTGAGTTAAGCCTTCCCTACATTTTATTTATGTAATATTTTTTAAAATTATTAATTGGAATTGTAGTACTCCATATTTTAAAACTTGACCTGTTCTATAATGTTTATTAATTTGTTCTTGAAGGTTATTACAATAATCCATTGTACTTTATTATGTGAGCTAGGTAGTTCAGTATAATTATAAGATTATTTTTTTAAGCGTTTTAATATCCTTTTAAATTTGGAAATTAATTGCAATTTAATTCAATTATAATCTTATTTTTGAATGAAACTGACTAATGTTTTTATGGCCGTTCGGAATTAATTAATAACTGTGCTAACAAATAAATGGAAAATTTAATTGTTGATCATACTTAGACCAGTTACATGAAATAAAAGGAAAGAAATTAACAATAGAGATGATTAATTGAGCCAGCAGAACACAACCTCCTTGCACCAGTGTTACAAGCTAACTACTCGCTTTTGGTCTGCTCGGGTACAATCTTTCTTTCTTTATCTCTTGCAATCTCTCTCTTTTGGTGTGCGCGCAGCCTTAGGTTTCCAATCTAACAATTGCTTTAATACGTCGTTTAGACTTTCGCAATTATTATTAGTCCAATCAATTGAGACTGAACTGCTACGTGCTGTGTCCATCACTTCTTTCATTCGAGGAAAAACTCTGTTTCGGTAGTATCTGCTGAAGGTTGGATGAGTTTTATCAATTTCTTCTCCAATATCGTGTGCGCGCAAGTCGAAAATCATTTCATCGTCCGTGTTCTGGATGAAATAATTTATTGTTAAGAAGATCATGTCTGTCGTTTTTTTTTATGCCAATCTTGTTTTTCAAGTAGTAGCTAGTTCACATTATTGCAGAGGTGGCGATGCATACAATATTTTTTGACTTCAGAAAGTTAAATTTGATAGCTTCTCGAAGGACCACTTCATCGTCTGTACCTATGATAAGTTTGCTACACTGCCCACCAAAACTTTTCTTTAAAATGACAGGAAAACACCAAGTTTCAATAATATTTATTACTTTCACTGAAAAAACATAACAATGGTAATAGTATGAAACTAATACATAGTCTGTAAAACAAAAATAAAAGAATTTCAAAAATAAATGGCAATAATATTTGATAGAAACAGTACAGGTGTGCAAATACATGTTCAAAACTTTAAAGAAAGCCATGCTAAATTCCTATCAATTTATCATAAACAAATATTAATACCAAATATAATTAACAAAGAACAACAAAATGCAACAGATTTAGTAATGTGTACTTCCACCATTTTTGTTTATTACTTCAAAGATGCGGTTTTTCATGCTTGAAATCAACTTTTTCAGATAATCATCAGCAAGTTGGTCCCAAGCACTCAGAATAGCCTTCTTCAGATCATTTACAGTGTTGTACTGGTTCCCTCCTTTATAAATTTCATTCGAAAGCCATCCCCAGACATTTTCGATTGGGTTAAGATCCGGACCTCTGGGTGGCCAGCGTAAGATCTCTATTCCCATTGCCTCAAAATATTCCATTGAGCTCTTCGCGGTGTGAATTGTGGCACCATCTTGCTGGAAAATGAACTTTTCTTGACATAACCGGTTACCTTCTTCCAAAAGAAAAGCATTGTCAAGTAATTCAATGTACCGATTTGCATTGTATCGCCCGTTCATGACTTGAAGATCCATTGTCCCCATCGCTGAAATTGCACCCCACACCATAACGCCTCCTCCAGCATTTTGCCTTCGGGAATACACACTTTCTGTGATAATTTTGTCTGCCCAGAAGTATTTGTAGCCATCAGGGCCATCCAGGTTGAATTTTTTCTCATCACTGAACAATACATTTTTCCATTCTTTGTCCCAGGTTTGATGATTGCGGGCAAACTCCAAACGGGTCAATTTATGCTGCGGGGAGAGTCGTGGACGTCCTTGCATTTTCTTCCTGTAGATGTTGTTCTCATTAAAAAGTCTCCGAACAGTTGAATTTGAGGCTTTAATTGAGTTTTTAGCGATGATTGAGGGTATAGACTCACTTCTATTCTTCCGTAGATGCCCCAGAATCAACCTTTTATCTCTTGGAGACAAAACTTTAGGGCGCCCTCCAGCATTTTTAGAGTTGTATTTTGATGGATCCTTCAAATAATTGTCTATAGGAGCTCTGCTTCTTCCAAGTCTCTTGGCAATTTCAGGCCTTCATTAATGAGGGCAATAATTTGCCCCTTTTCAAATTCTGAGTTTTTTTCCTCTAGGCATGTCAAAATAAATAATAACTTGGAATCTGCAAGCCTAAATTTAGTGATTGGTTAGTAAAAGACAATGAAAAACTGGAATAAACAGTAATGGCGTTAAAGTTTTGAATGATGCATTCTTAATTGTGAAAACTGATTCGTGATTTTAGTAAACATTTTACCTGATAGTTGACTAGTCTAAGTTAATAAACTTAAGAAATTAAACTTAGGTTCAATTTAAACTATAAATGTATTCAAGACATATCAGGAGAACCTCAAAAAATTCGATTTTGGAGGTGGCTTTAAAGATTTAGAGGGGACTGTAGTATTTGTGCTGCGGAGGCTTCCTCCTAGACTTGAAAAAAAGAATGATCTGATTCAAAAGTAGATAACCCGTATAAAAATAGAGGGCCTAACATTATAAGGTGTTCGTGATTTGAAGCATGCTTCACAGACAATTGTTTGACGGTACTAGCTGTTACAAAGATTTCATAGAGATTGAAGGTCTTGTCAAATCCTAGAGGAGTTTTTCCTGTGCAACAAAATCGTTCCATGTCCATCAACTGTTCGTCACTGTAAATCGGCACACAATAGTTCTTAATGGTATCGACGTTTCGAATCATTGGATTCTTCCTCGTTAATGTGTATATAGTCAGGAGTTGATCTGCCTTCAGCTGTGGCGGTCTTCTTCTTTTCGTAATATTTTTTGTTCCTCATTTGTTGCAGGTCTCTGGGTGCGTCAAGTATGTCGGTTTCCATCAGCAGATCCTTAAATACCCGTCGTATATTCTTGCATTTTGCTGATTCTGCAATTCTTTCCATCGTTGTTCCCTGTATCCCAAGTTCCTAACATACTTCGAATTAGTATTGCGCGATAATCCGTGTAACCATTGTCCCGGAAAAGCTCCATGATATTCAATTACAGCACGGGTTGCAATATTGCATGATCCATTATTTATCCAAGTAACTCTTTTCTTGTAATTTTTATCAGCTTCCAGTGTCGTGTGATAACGCTGGACTTCTAGCAAGCTGTTAGGACTTGGTTGACGTTTCTTTGATAAACTTCTTTCCGAGCAGTATACTCCGTTCTTCATCAATATTGTGTTTACACACATATTTACCGTTTTGAGATATGTTGTTTTTGGTGAAGCACCACTAGCAGTGTTCCGTTCACCACAATCGTCATAAAATTCACTCAGATCTGCATCTGCGTTTCACACTTCTTTTGTTGTCCACAAGGAAGAACACATCATTCTTGAGACCTACAGGAATCTCTGTTTGGACGTCTGTCGCTTGCTCAAGTAGATTGATAATTTCGTGCAGATCCAGTGGTTTCGGAGACGGCAATGGGCGTCCAACCGTTTACGCGTGAATGTATTCATCTGTGTTTTGAAAATAATCATCATTCTCTGTGATGTCTGAAATAAAATTAAATTCATAAAGTTACTGGAGAAAGCATACAAATTAAACTCAGATTTATTATCCCAGAAAACATAGTCGTGTCAATTACATTTCTAAACGATATCATATGCTCTACACTTTTGATGTCAGAAATAAGAAACAAACATGGAAGTACTAGTAGGAGGAAGGAGCGTGAGTGACTGCGTGACCATCCTGTTATCACCTTAGTGACGTCACTCTGCTCATCAGTCAAGAGCACAGTACATAGAATAAGAAGTAGGTTAACTCCACGGTGTACAGCAACCTCGTTTTAGGGATTTCTGGTTCGTGAAGTCACATGAAAGTGCTGCCATATCTTCTAATGAAACGCGCTAGATATATTGACACTTTCTAAATATATTTAAATAAACTAAAATGACATCTTGAAGCTAATCAGTACTCAAAATCCTACCTTCAGAACGATTCACATATTTCTTAAACTATTAAAATATACTTGATGATTGTTTATATTATGTTCTAGTTACCTAACTACTTATTGTAATATATTGATAATTTTTTTAATTCATTTCCCAGCATAGCTTTTACTTAATCGATAGATTAGACCAGAGTAAAAATTTCTCACTACTTATTATAATAACCCACCACCTCAGAGCGTAACATGGTTCATCGTGTATTTCTTAAAAACTCCCTCTAATCAAATTTCTATTGTGATAAATCAACAGTCACCACCATCAAGAGCATTTCTTTGACATTAAAGAGTAATAATTTTTCAACTTCATTATGGGTTTTTCCTCAACCAAACCTTAAATCTCAATCTTTTGAGTCTCAGACATCCCAATTTCAATAAAAATAATGCAGATTATGAACTATAATCCAGGTTGATGAAGCAAATTATTGATATAAATATGAACAATTTTCTCTCAAATAAGCACCAATGGAGATAGTATAGAAAAAAAACTGCCTCTTCGAGAATCCTAATTTTGAGGTGAAGAGTCCTAATTTCTTACCATTCATAATCATTTGATGATGCATTACCAAGTAGCTTTTTTTTTAATTTTCAGGATTTAAAAGTTGTTCCTTTCCACTACGAGATGATCCAAAGAGACATGAAGTAAAGAAGGCCTCGTGGAAGAGGGGACAGTAAAAGTACGGTCCATGCACTAGGTTGACTACTCAGCTACCACATGAAACCGTGTCGACCCTGCACATGAATAGCCAGCATAGACACCCATGGATATAGCCAGACAGAGGGGAAAGGAAAGCTAAAGATAAAGGGCACCAAACTAAACAAAACCTAGAATTACAAAAAGAAGGCATACCTAGAGGAGTCTGTGGACAATGACTATGAGGGAGTAGCTTCATATGAAAATCAACAGATGCAATGATAATGACTTAAAGAAGCGGAGCATGCGCAAGGTGCGTCCACTCTACCTCGTGACTGAAATACATGGAAGTACTAGTAGGAGTAAGGGGTGTAACGACTAACCAACAACGTATAAGCGTGACCATCATGTTAGCACCTTAGTGACGTCACCCGTGACGTCACATTACGTCACTCAGCGCATCAGTCAAGAGAGCTTCCTTGTCTCTCTGCGCGTCAGTCAAATGAGCTTCCTTGGCGTACAATATTACATTAAATACTTTTCAGGAATATTACTTTAATTAAGTTTATTTAACTCTTTACAAATAAAAATATTTATTCAAGCAGGTGATCTGAGGTACAAAGTAAAAATAATATTTATTTATTTATTAAATAATTTTAGAGTTTCTATTCTTCGAAAACTCAAGTTTGTAGTAGGGTAGGTAAGTACTTAATTATCAGTCAGTTCCACATTTTCGGTCATATAAGATGACACAATATAAAAATAATTATTTCACTAGGATTGGTTGAGTAAAAACAACCAACCTGGTTTTGCAGAAGTAGTGCATAGAACTCTGTAATAATAATACTTTTAATATTGTGTTTACTTACATGACTGAAAATGTAGTACTGACCGATAATTTGAAATTTACCCTAGTAAACAGCTGATGTGTACTCGCACACTACTCAGCAAAATACTTTAGGTGTTTGATCATTTTACTTAATAATTATTTATCTTATGGCATTTAATTGATGTAAGAAGATTGATTGATGAATATTTAAGCAACAGATGCAATGTTAATGACTTAAAGAAGCGTTAGGCGGAGCATGCGCAAGGTACGTCCGCTCTACCTCGTGACTGAAATAACACTAACATGTTAACATGAACCGTTACTCAGTCAGGTCTGAGAGAGACGCACACACGTGTACTCTCCCTCGTTTCTAAAACAACACTGAGAAGCTAACACGATTGTAACCACTTTGAACGGCTTGGTTAGCCGCCTGCTGAAATAACACTGAGATTTGCTAACCGGAAGTTGGAACCGTTACTCAATCAGGTCTGAGAGCGACGCATACGCGTATACTCACCCTCGTTTCTAAAACAACACTGAGTAGATAACTGAATTGTCACGGGTCGGAAGCGCTAGGTTAAGGGATCTTTACACGGTAAGTGCTCAGTGTCACTTTGTGGTGGCACTGCTCTATGCCACGGTCACTTTGCTACTTGCCCCACCCTCATTGGCAAAACTTGGTGGTGACCAAGCTATCGCTCTGAGAGCGAATTGGCCTAGTTGAAGAGCACCCATGCCTATGGAAAATAAAATCTAAAGATTATAAAGATGAAACACTAACAGCGTTAGTGTTTAATAGCATATTAGATGCTAACCACGAAACTAAAGTGTCAGTGCCCACCAAAGCACATTCTGCTCGTGTAAAGGCGCTGAGCTAATTGGTGGGCAGTGTGGTGAATAGTGGCACTGACCAGTGCTCGTGTAAAGGCCCCTTCAGCCGCCTGGAAACAAAGCAGATCTCTCTGTATCGTCCAGTTCAAGCGGCTAAAGGGGCCTTTACACGGTAAGTGCTCAGTGCCACTTTGTGGTGACACTGATCTATGCCACGCCCACTTTGTTACTTGCCCCACCCTTTTTGGCAAAACTTGGTATTTCATAGCATATCAGATGCTAACCACGATACTAAAGTGTCAGTGCCCACCAAAGCACATTCTGCTCGTGTAAAGGCGCTGAGCTACTTGGTGGGCAGTGTGGTGAATAGTGGCACTGACCAGTGCTCGTGTAAAGGCCCCTTTACATGCCGTTCCGAGCTGTGACAATTCTGCTATCTTCTCAGTGTTGTTTTAGACACGAGGGCGAGTACACGCGTATGCGTCGATCTCAGACCTGACTGAGTAACTCGAGGCGTTTAGACTATTATAAGGTTGACCAGACGCCATTTTTCTGCCAGACGTACGATTGCCGGGCACCCAAGCTGATAATAAAGCATGCAAATCAATAAGATATTAACTGTATATCAATATTTAACCGTTTTTAAACTAAAAGCTTGTGAATATTATGAGAAAAAATAAATACCTTGCTATATCAGACACTTTCCTTACTTATTTTTTTTTTATTTTCCATGATAATTACCGAATTGGAAGTGATAGTGACGTAACCAACTATTGTTGGAAAGGCTACATAGCTGTTTATAACTCTATTTTAAGATAAATTGTTAAAAATAGTTACTAGCTACATATTCAAAAACCACTGTGGTATCACTTATTCAATATTTGCCGTAACTAATTAGTAATTAATAAGTCAAATTAATTTATGCTAATGTTAAACACCGATCAACCGAACTAGCCTAGTTAGTTTACCATTACTACTTAGATCGTTAGTTTACCAAGATGGTGAATACCTTTCATGTTTATTACTAGGGTTGTGACTTTGCATATCTTGCATATTGGTGAAATAATGCATATGCATATAAAAAACGCATATGCAAATCTTGAAATGCATATGCAAATAGAAAATGCATATGCAAAATAGAAAGTGCATATGCTAATTAGATGCACATTAGAAAAAATAATATGCAAATAGAAAATGATTAGTAAAATAAGTTTATTTTTGATATTCAAATGATAAACTTCTACATATATTAATGAATAGTATCAGGCGAATGAAAAAGAGCTAGATTTTTATTCTACTTAAAGAAATTTAAATTATTATAGGGAAGGTTATAACGAGGTGGGGAACGTGGTTGAACTCTGCTTCTTAATATTCCAGATAATTATCAGAGTGAGAATGTCAAAAACTTCTACAGAGAATAGAAATAATGAAAGTAAGTCTTCATATATTCAACATTCTCCGTAATTCCATTAACAATTGAGCCATTTGAGGCGCGAGGCAGGTCAAATTTTAAAGTAATCACAAAGATAAAAAAAAATATAATTTTCTCAAGAATATTCATGATAGAGATATTACGTAAAGCTTATATTAGTAATCACTAATCAGTACATATTATCCAAAAATGAAGGATATTCAATCATCAGAGATATTAATTCAATTAAGACAGGATAATCTGCACAAGTCATTCAAGTCAATCTACATGAAATCTTAAAATAACTTGGCCCATCAAATATGGCGAGTCTTATATACACACCTCTAGTTTCATGTGATGTAGAGGGGATATTTTCTAGGTACAAGAAAAACCTAAAATATACAGTAACTAGATTACGTACACTCGGTAGAGCGCATACCTTCGCCGCCGTTTTGACGTGTTCTGACAAAATGGTTCTTGTATATTGACCAATCGTCCCACCAAGTTTCATGCAATATGGTTCAATACTTTTTGAGTTAGGAATAACAATGTCCTTAGACCGGGTCGCCCCCAAAATTCTACAAGAAGTTCACTGGACATTGAGCAATCGCTTCACTCAATTTCAGGCAATTTGGTTGAACACTGCTTCAGTTATGCGAATAACAAGATGATAAATAAATAAATGCCGGATAAAATATAACCTTCTGCAAATTTGCGAAGGGCAATAATAAAATTTTAATTAAACTTATCGACTGATTTTCCTATTTTCAATACTAGTGTTACTGCATATATTCATTTATATAAAGCTCGTACAACGGACAGTATAATTAAAGGTAAAGCCCCCTACAAAGGACCAAAATTATTAGTTTAATTGGGGATTTTAACTTTTAAGTTTTCTTTAACAGCATTTCAAAGAAACTATAAAGAGTGTAAACAATCTCAGATTATTATTGAATACATTTATTAATGAAAATCTTGAAATATTTATATAACTTACTCATATAAATGTACGTAGGTACGAAATAATAAGGTAAGTAAAATGAAACAAAAATATTAGTTACTAAACCAAGTGAAAATTTAGGGTAGTTACACCTCTTTTTAATTTTATAGAGCTTCTCTAATCAAAGAAAATGTGTAGGAAATGAGTAACAAAATCAAAGTACTGAAAATCTTAAAAACAATACATTAAGTGTTTATTGTAAATTGTAATGCCTTGAATATAATAAATGTACGACTAGATAATTGGTAGACGAATAGAATATTAGTTAAACTATATAATTTAAAGAAGTTGTTGTAGGAGTTGCATGGCCAGAAAAACGGATAATTTTTGTCTTTTTTAGGGGCTGTTCATTTGAAGATCGTCCGCTGTACGAGCTTTAATTACCTGTATACTAGATTCTTCATATTCAAGACTTGATAAATGTACTTGAAAACAGCTTTGTAAGAAGTGTTTCAATATGTATTGAAATTATCTTCAATTAAAAGATATTAATTAATATCCTTTATTCTACCACTTAGTTATTTTTTTTTTTACATTTAATATAAAAAAATATTTAAAATATATGAGCTTCTTAGTAACAGCCTATTTCGAGAAATCCATACTTGTAATGTTTTTTAAATTAAAATTAAAAATTATTTTCTGCATATATTTTATATATGCGTTTTATAAATGCATATATTTTGCATATGCGTTTTATGAAAATGCATATTTCAAGCGAATATGCACTAAATATTTATGTGCATATACTGCATAATATGCAGTGCATATTGTCTCAACCCTATTTATTAAGTATTAGGTAGCTAAATACATATTTTAATAAGTTTAAAATAGAATAAAAGGAAGTTTGGGTGCCCGGACGAGGATTTTGAGCCTAACTCTTCAAGTCATTAACATTGCATCTGTTGCTTAAATATTCATCAATCAATCTTCTTACATCAATTAAATGCCATGAGATAAAACATTATTTAGCAAAATGGTCAGATATCTAAAGTATTTTAGTGTGCGAGTAAACATCAGCTGTTTACTACTACAAGCCTGAGTTTTCGAAGAATAGAAACTCTAAAATTATTTGATAAATTAATATTATTTTTACTTTGTATTTCAGATCACCTCCTTGAATAAATACTTTTATTTGTAAAGAGTTAAATAAACTTGATTAAAGTAATATTCCTCAAAAGTATTTAATGTAATATTGTACGCCAAAGAAGCTCATTTGACTGATGCGCAGAGAGACAAGGAAGCTATCTTGACTGATGCGCAGAGTGACGTAATGTGATGTCACTAAGATGCTAACATGATGGTCACGCCTTTACAATGTTGAGAAATCGTTACGCCCCTTCCTCCTACTAGTACTTCTATGGTCCAGATACATTTTTAGATCAGCGATGAAACATTCAACTAAATAAAAAACAATATACACGAAGGCGTTTTAGTAATGAAATAGACATCACATACGATTTCAAATATATATCTATATTGAAAAATTGAAAATATATCTCCAGAAAAAAGTTAAAATATCGAACTTACACAATAGTGTAATTTACTATCAGAGAAAAGTGTATCCGGCAGCTATAGTATATGCTATTTTAGCATTTTAGACCTTTTTTTATTGTTTCCCATATGGCATTTTAAAGTTATTACTCCGCGTTCAAAAGTCCCCCGTTAAGGAGGAGCCTATTACTGGGATAAAATGTTGGGGAAATGGGGAACAATATGTATCTAGAGGAAGGACGAGGGGGGGGGGGGGTGATTATACCGATTTCTGACAAGTGATTAGATATTATTTTAGTATTTTTTAAATTGAAGTGTAAACATATAGTTTCATTTGTATCATCCATGTAATGTTCATTTTGTAATGAATACATGTATTTTATATAATTTGAAATGAATAATTATAATTTTGAAATTTTCTATTCAATTAACCTTGGTATAAATTTCATACGATTTACTCTTCGATGTTTTCTATGAAATTTACTTGCGACCAATTTTCGTTTTAATATTGAAACTAATAACTATTCGAATTTGAGGTAAAAGTAAATTTCTATAGCTTTAGCTTGTCAAATGTCATTAATTCCAAAAATATTAAATATAACAACCATTCACACAAGAACATCAAATTAATCCTCTTCAGATATGATCTTAAATAACTTCGATTCTTTTACACCTTTAAAATATTTGTTCGCCTATAGGCTATATTATTAAAACTATAATATACGTTTTCAACTATGTGGTAAATATATATAGTTCTACTTATAGTTTTGTCAAATCTTATTCCACTAATATTTTATATTATAATCATCATTCACACAAGAGCATTCAATCGTCTAAAGATGTGATTTTTAATAGCTTCATATTTTTTCACATTTAAATAATTTGCTAGGGGGGCTAAAACCTTATTAACAACGTATATCGATTTCATTTCTAATGCCTGGAATATAGAATCGATGGATTGTTCCATCGAATCGACAGACCGTTGTTTGTAGGGTTAAGGGGAACGTTCCCGGGAAAGATTGCTAAATTAAAGAAAAAAAATTTATTGTGTAAATAGTTGCTTTTTGACCTTCTAATAGTATTTGCAAAATATCAGAGCTCTCTTTTTACTCTAACCCCCTGGGGAGAGGGAGAAAGGGGACCGGGGGGTAGGGAGTCGATATGTACTCTAAAAAACAACTCTCAGCCAATTATAATTCGTAATAATTAATTATCTCGCTATATCTGGTATCTAACGTGCCACTAATCAGATGCACACTAAGGTATGCCCCTCAGTTACCCGCAAACCTTCACAGGAGTCGTATGCAGCGTGTCAGATTATCAAACTTTGAATGGGATTTTCTATTAGTTCAGAGATCTAAAGATCTTGTAATTCAAAAGCCTAAGGCGCTTACAGTTTTGAAGCTACGGCATTGCGATTTTTTGCAATAGATTTTCCCTGGAATTCTCTACAAACTCTGGAAGAGTTTTATTTGATTTTCAAAATATTGAATTTTGAAATTTATATTTTTTCATTTTTTTTCACTAAAAATTTCAATAATTCTGAAACCAATTCGAAAAATCAAAAAAACGCTTCCTCAGTTTGTAGAGAATCTTGTGGAGAATCGAATGCAAAAAAACATAATGTCATAGCTACAAAATTGTAGTATCCATTTATTAATTTACACACTGTTCGAAATTCGAATAACTCGTTTTCTATGGGTCGAATCGAAAAAATGTCATGACACAAAAAAATCTTAGAGTTCATTTTATATATGTGTACAAAGTTTCACAACCGTAGCTTCAATAATAAAAAACTTTTCAAAATCTGGGAACGGTGCCCTTAATCCATTTAGTTTCGATTTTAAATGCAGTAATTTGATGGATTTTTTATCATCTAGTGAACGGATTCTTTTCAGTTTAAAATTTTATATATTAAATTCATGCACGACCAATTAACAAACAGTGATACCGTGAACAAAAATAACTGAAGTGATTATTATTTTTCTTCTCAATAAATGCCACATCGCCAACGTTGTAAGTTATTAAGTTCTATGAGATGAACAAAAGGAAAGTATATCCAAGAACAGAACTAACTGTAGATACATACCTACAGCAGTATTTGTGCTTAATTTGTGACATCGGAATGAAACTGGGATTCACGACAATTTAATTTGATACTTAAAAGATAAGATAAATAAAGGATCAATAGAAAACGTATAATTATTTTATATTCATGTAAATAGTGTAACAATTAAATAAATAAAAAATTTAAAAACTACTACACGAATAAATACACTTGCAGGTTATTTCTAAAGTAAAAACTACCCGATACAATTCTTACTAAAATAAAGGATTTCTGATTAGTACTAGTTTACTTGAAGTGTCAATCTTAAAACAATTTAAAAGCTTAGGGTTGTATATATAACATGAACCAACAATATACAATTAATTCAATATTTACCTGATTAAGTTTTTTTAAACGCATAGCAATAAATAAAACTAGACAAATTAGTTCGGTATTTTATGCCCTTTTTTCACGGAGGAGAAATGTCGTTGAAAATCTAAAAGTAATAAGCATGAATAAATGGATATCACAAACGTATCTTAGATGGGTTAAGAAATTTGAACACTATTTTAATGGCGATTATGTGTCTGGAATCGTAAAGATTGTTAGGAGGCTAAGTGAATGAATGAATGAATGATTGCGGAAAAAGCATGTCGGGGAATGAGACTTAGACTTCCCAGGAGTGATGAGAACTACACTGATAGCATGGAAGTACTAGTAGAAGGAAGCGGTGTAACGGCTAACCAACAACCTATAAGCGGGACCATCGTGTTAACACCTTGTTGTTAGCCATTAGTCAAGTGAGCTTCCTTGTCTCTCTTCGCTTCAGTCAAAACAGCTTCCTTGGCGTCTTGTTGTTGTTCCGCTGTGTCGTGTGGTGACGTCACAGCACACATATGACGTCACCCTAGCAACAGACTGACAGTTCAGGGAGCATTTGCACACGGCCAATGACGTTTGAGAAACGAGGAAGAGTGCACGCATCTAGCAGGCGCTCCACCAAACGCTTATTTAAGTCATTAACATTGCATCTGTTGCCTAAATATTCATCAATTAATCTTCTTACATCAGTTAAATGTCCAAAAATGAGAAAAAGAATCAGATACCTAAAGTATTTTGAAGAATAATGTGTAAGTTAACATCAGCTGTTGTGCTAACGAGAATCGTTACTCAACTTACTCAGTCAGGTCTGAGAGCGACGCACACACGTGTACTCTCCCTCGTTTCTAAATCTACACTAGAAGCTAACACGATTGTAACGGCTCGGAACGGCTATGTTAGCCGCCTGACTGATAGTGATTAGTACTGCTAGATCACTAGCGAGAAGATCACTGGCGAAAAGATCACATGGACACTGTGGAGAAGATCACTGGAGACGAGCACTGGTGAATCTGAAAATATTTACAAACTGAATATTATACTCTTTCGATATTTATTTTTAAAAAACGTTACAAGCAACTATTAAACTAAAGAAAACTGGTGGATTAGAATTTATTTTTAATTTCATGCTATAATAAAATAATTTGATAATTACAAATAAATAATTGTATTTAAAATGAGATTACTGTTCCACAAAAAATGAATTGCATCCAAAGATTTGATCAAAAAAAGTTGAAGTAAACTTCACACCCAAAGTTTGTCAGTATCGTGCGAAAAATTCTAGTCAAAAAGAGTATCAAAAGTACCAAAATGGAAAACAAAGTGGGTTGTAAATTTTGAACAACGTGAATGCGAAGCAAATTTGGTTTGTTGAAAATGATCCACCTTCGAGGTCAAAATATAAAAAGAATGAAAAACTCGATGTATGAAAATCAATTAAAAGGAAAGTAGATCACAGATATATTTAACTATATCAAGTGACCAGGTGTTTCCAATATTATTTTTTAGCATAGAACTAATCAAAGACTGAGAGTAATGAGTAACAACTTGCACAGATATTATTACGTTTGGCATTATGCTGATGAATGCCGCGCTAGAGGTAGTACAGTGAATGATAGAAAGAAGAGAATAATTAATAACTGCTGAAGAAAATGGTGTAACATAACTTTATTTTATAAATTTAGAAGATATCAGCTCAACAGATAATTTATTTAAAAATTACAAGTAGGATTAAATGAATGTTTTAGAATTTGAACAACATGGTTAATTCAGATGGGGAAACAAGCGATGCCAACATATTTATACCATTCACTGGATGGAGACTAATTGATAGAAAAGTTTTGTTTCCAATCCATACAATACTTCATAATAAAAACAAGAGTATCTTATTAATTGCTGTATCGTTAAACAAAGATAAATAACTCTCAGTGATAAGTTATTTTTATGAAATTTCATCAAGAGCTAAAGTGAGACTTACCAGGTGGACGAGTCATCATCAGTATTTCGTGTAGAATCCACGAGCATCGGAGACCTCTTGGATGCGACGAGGCATGGATTGCACGAGGCGCTTCGTCATGTCTTGATTCTGGCGAAAGTTCTCCTATACCATTAAACAATGACGATCGAGAGCAGCAGCAGTTCGTTCTCTCTGATCGATCCACTCATTCATCATAGAACCCCATATATTTTCTATAGAGTTAAGGTCAGGCGAACGAGCAGGCCAATACAGACGAACGAACTCTGGATGCTCTCGGAACCTTTCATCCACAATTCTGCTTTTGTGTATAGGACTATCTTCCTGTACCGAAAGAATTGGTTCTGGATGAGGTATCGCCATTGCTCTAACGGTAGGTAAGAGAACTTCTCCAAAATTTTGACGTACTGGCTACCTATGAAGAAAATAATGTTACTTTTCATTTTATTGAAATGTTTCATGATAATGTTATAACTCACTTTATAGAAATGTTTTCTGATAGTATTCTAAAAGAACTGCATCTACTACCTGTGAATCTGCCGTCAATTTTAGTCAGCTCTCCGACGCCTTACTAACAATTTATAAAGTATTCATTTTAATTAGAAAATCTTTTCTATTCAAAATTTCAAGATTTATATCAAGAGCGTCGCATTACTAACACTCATTTGCGCTGAAGTTCTCTCTAAAAGTGGGTTAGGCATATGATTAGTCAATCAGAAATTTGCAAAAAGCAGATTTATTAATTCATGACCTAAGTCAACACCCCTTTCTATCGCCGTCAAATTCCCCTATTCAATTAAATCACATTGAAATTATTCAAATAGGTAAACAATATGCTTTAATTATTAAAGTTTGGAAAGATTTGTTAATTCTTACCTAAATATAATTTCAAGGGACAAGATATGAAGTGATCCTTCCAAAGCAAATAGTTGAGTACTCTCAGACATAGCAAATGTTAGCAACTACTAAATAAGTTGAATTTTTATTTAATTTGTTTGTATACTTTAAAAAAAATTAAATGCATGAATATAATAAACTACTAATTATGGAGGTACTGAAATGATCGCACTCTTATCTTATATATTTTCATGAAATTAGTACATACCAAGAATACGGGAGATTTGAGCAGCAGTTAATTTGCTGTCTTCCGCACTTGTTTGAAGGATGAGAGTGTCTTGGTCTGGAGTGGTCTTACGAGGACCCCCGGTTCTTGGTCGAGAACACAAGTTTTCTTCCCCTTAATTGGTATCTGCGTTCGAGATGAGAATTTTTCTATTAATACCCAAGTGAGCTAAAAAGACAATTTCGGTACTATATATAGAGCTTCAAACTGAAAAGTATGGGAATAAATAAATAATAATTTGAATAATATTGCACAAACCGTTTGATCCACATGCCTACGGTAGATCTTGCACATCCCAGCTCTTCTGTAATATTTTTTCGACTTCAGAACCCTATTATTTGGCCTCTACTGGCAATATTAGTTTTTCTCTTATGGTGTTTGTGTGACGTTTAGAATTCATATTTAGATATGATAAACCTGCAAAATATTATTATTTTAAGCTAGACTAGGACCTATAGGTTACAAGATTATATTAATATGAAAATTGGTAGATATTTTATATTGTAGTCTTATATCTGCAATTGGGAGTAAATGTAATTTATTTAGTAGGGGGTGTAACATATGCTTCGAAACCAAAGGTCATATCGTTGACGACAAAAGGAAATTAAATACAAGGGACTGGAAGAACAAGTCAGAAAAGAAATTGGCTCCATGAATAAAGTCACCTACCACCGTCGGTGGCAATGCTCATGAATGCAGAAAAGCTATTCCGTGAATACATTCATTTACCAAGGAATGTGTCGAAAAATAAACCCAGTCATTGGTGGCTGGATTACTAGATGGAAGAGGAAAATGAAGAGATGATAGTAAATGGAGCCTACTTACTTTTACGAGTCTACCTAACATACAAATACAAGACCTCGTAGTTGAAGTGCATAACCTATAGTGTTATCCTCTAAAACTGCAAGTAGCGTTAAAAATACGATAAACATGATTAAATAGAAAAAAAATCATAATCCAAATACCAACAGTTCGGGGCTCAAGGGATGCAACATGAATGCAGAATTGTTCCATTTACTACAAACAGTTTTAGGATCGAGCCCCTAGCGGCTTAATTTTAATAAACTTTCAAACTTCATTATATTACAGATGTTGCTTCTAAATATCTGGCCACATGTGAAACTTCAAATTATTCCAAGAACCAACATTAATCTTGTTCAACTTTTGAACAAAATATAAAAAAATATGAAATGTGTATGATCTTGCATTCATATATCTAAAGGCTAGTAAATCGGTGACATACAGCTGAAGTTATACCTAGGTGAAATCACAAAAGCAGAAATCATTAATTTTGTGTAAAACTTCGTCACAGCTTTTAGCAAAACGCGATAGCTATCTTCACCTCTATAAGATATTTAAGAGTTATTATCAAAGAGACTAAAAAATTTCGCTATTTTCACCTCTATAAAATATTTAGAGTTATAATTAGAGAGACTGAAATTTTGAGTTACCTTCACCTCTATGAAACATTTAGACTCTTTGATAAGAACTCTAACAATTTTATGGAGGTGAAAATAATAAAAAATGTCAAGTCTCTCTAATTAGAACTCTAAATATTTTATAAATGCGATAGAGGTGAAGATAAGTATTGCGTTTTGCTAAAAGCTGTGACGAAGTCTTGTACAAAATTAATGATTTCTGCTTTTGTGATTTCACCTTGGGTCACGCAGGTAAATTGTGATTTACCTAGGGTCACGCAGGTAAATTGCGGCCCTCTCATGAGTGTCTAAAACATTCTGAACTGAAATTACATTAAAATGTTGCATAGCTATCAAAAGAAGTGCAGTGCAGGCTATAATTTATTAATTCAAGCTTTTAACGAGTGTTTTGAAACTATGATGTTTCTGTTGTTAGATGACGCAGTTAGTTATTGTGCCGCAATTTACCTGCTTGATCCTATAACTTCACCTGTATGTCACCGCGATTTACCTCTATAAAATATTTAGACTACTTATCAAAGAGAATAAATGTTTTATAGAGGTGAAGGTAACGCAAAATTTCAGTCTCTCTAATTAAAACTCTAAATATTATATAGAGCTGAAGAAAAAGAAAAATTCCAGTCCCTTTGATTCAAGAGTCCATATCAATTAATGAGACTTAAATTATAAAATTAACTACATAAATTAATTTCAAGGATGTTGGTACAAAAATGTAGCATTCATTTAGATTTCACAGCGTTAGAAATATTTCGGTTAAAAGTTGAGACCATAGCTAAAAATATAGTTTTTATAAACACAAGAAAAATATAAATTAAAAACTTTCGATATTTAAAGCAAATAATTAATAAGCTTTGAAAAAGTAGAATACTAAGCTAAAAAAGTTGAAAAATACGTGTCAAAAAAATTCAAAACTATTCTGCTAGGTTAATATCTATTCACTCATTCTTGCCAAGACACAACTTTTTAAATAGAGGAGTACATTATTCAATGACCTTCCATCAGTACAGCTTGAGACAAAATGTCCCGCCACTCGTCAGCATGAACAGAGTTTGCTTATTAGCGGGGGTAAAGTATGAATTTGGGAGGAGCGTACCATAAACCGCATTACAGCTGGGACTAGTTTATTCATACGCGTCTAAATCATCTGACGGACACTCTTTTCTCTGATAGTACGTTCAGGGCATATCAATTGGATTAATGTCACACTGCATACATTCTAATATACATATTAAATGGTAATAAATGAAATATTGTGTCTTGGACTCTAATTCTAAGCCTCGTTTCTTGTGGTTTGCTAACCATTCGGCCACCCTGGATGCATATTAAATTGATTCATGTTTGATATTATAAGAGACTCTGAGACACTGAATATTTTATAGTGAATTTCGAATTTTATCTCACATGATTCAAAAGAATATGAATAATACATTTTGAACATTATGAATACATTTTGAACGGAATCAGTAATATAATCGATATATTATTTGGTGTTGTTTCGATTAATTTAAGTAGATATCTGAATTGATCATAAAATATACGAAATTTTAGGTATATATTTTAAAACGGAATTCAGTAATATAATAGATATATAATTACTGGTTTTGTTTAGATATGCATTAAAAGAATACTGATTAGAAAATAAACGATGCGGACTAGAGTGAAGATTTTTGGATACTGGTTGAAGAGTAGAAATAAATTAGATACATTCAGTTGCATTGAATAAGCCCATGTGGCCGCACAATAGACTGTGCGTTTTCATCGATGTCCATTCCTGACTGTAACTTGGAAAAACCCTGGTGGGAGTACTGACGTTTGGCCAACATTGCGGAGAAAAATCCCCTCTCGTCTGGCAGCAGTCTTCAGCGAGAGATTCGGATTGTCAATTCATCTCTCAACCTAGAATCAAAAATAAACTATTGATTAACAAAATCAAACCGAAAATAAACATATTTAATACTTTTAAATTCCCGAGAAAACTAGCCAATAAAAGGATAGACGTTCGCCTTAGCCTTTCGAAGGCTTTGCGAAGCCTCATAATTACACTCTGAAATGAACGCCGATTCGGGAAAGGTGAAATTTCAATATATCCGCAACGTTTTCACTGCTTGTCATACTATACTAAGCAGTTTCACCTCGGCTGTAGAAGTGTAAGCACAGTCATACACAGACCTGTTGAGTAGAAGATGTCACAATAGAGTAATTTTAAATATCAAACAACTGTTGGTACGTTAACGTTGTATCAATCATTCTTACTATATCTCCCTATTGCATTATTTCTGATGTTATTATTAGATATCTCAAAAAGCGAAGATTTAATTTTTGTGATGGTAAATATTCTTATGCCTTCTTTGTTTCAAATATTTATATGTATTGTCTTATAATTCGTATTTCTTCAATTTGAACATGTTCGGTTTTGTTGATCACAATTCACGCAAAAAAAAAACATTACGCTGCAGAGTATGGGAAGGAGATATTGTTAATATTGCTCAAGAATTATTATTTCTGGATAATTATTATAATAAAGAGAGGAAGAAATGATAGAAATCATCGTGTATAGACTGCAAAGCGCACCTGTCACATTTTCACTGCACACTATAGGTTGCAAAGCGCTTTTACCACGACAGATCATAGTTCACCGCCTAGTATACTTTGAATTTTAAGAAGTGGAAACAGGGCAGTTAAAACGCGGCGGTGGAACTGCTAGTATAGAATGGGCCTTAATAAAAGTAGAGGATATTCTAAGCATCCGTCAACAAAAGCACGAACGCTAGTACCTACTCTAGCGGACAAAAATGTGGGACAATTCAGTTTTTTTTACCATTTCTGCAATATTTTCCAATGGATTTAAATAATTTTTACACTCAATGTAGCCACTTATAGTGTTAATAAAGATATAAAATTTCAGCTTAATACGTAGGATAGAAAAAAATTTATGTTGGAGTCAATTTTTTTCTCAAAATCACAGTGCCAAAAGTGTGGGACAATGTGAACAAAAATGTAAATAACTTCATATAGAGAAAAAAATTTCAGACTAACATTAATATTTAGTGAAATGGCCTTTGTTATCGATGACTGCAGCACACCTTCTACCACAGGATTGAATGAGACTGCGACAATCATCTCGTGACACTTTCGCCCACTCTTCTTTGAGTTTGAGCCAAAGATCTTCAGAGTTGTTGGGATTCCTGGCACTCACATTCTTCCCCAAAGTGGACAACAGGTTTTCTATTGGATTTAGGTCCAGACTTTGCGGGGACCAATCCATTACAGCCACATTTTGCTCCCGAAGAAACTCCATCACGTGTTTAGCTTTGTGGCAGGGGGCGTTATCCTGCATGAAAATGGGCGATTCGCAGGCAGAACGTCTAAGTATTGGGATGACATGATCTCGTAACAAGTTCTTGTAGATGGTTCCATTAACTCTGGTGTTTAGACGGACGAGATCAGTCGTCCCTTCCCATGAAATCATGCCGAACACCATTACGCTGCCCCCACCAAACTTGACTGTTTTCTTGGTGCACTTTTTATCGAATCTTTCTTGACAAAATCTTCTTACATACTTTTTCCCGTCAGATCCAAATGGATTGAACTTACTTTCATCGGAAAAAAATACATTTTGCCACTGATGGTCTGTCCAGAGTACATGATCTTCGGCGAAGCTCAATCGAACTTTCTTGTTTTTGAGGCTAATCAAAGGCTTCTTCGCGGGTGACCTCGCAAAGAGGCCAATTTCGCCGAGGCGTCTAGACACGGTTATACTAGAAACATTGACATCGTAGGAGGTACTCCTTTCAAGAGAAATACCTGCTGCCGTCTGAAACCTATCCTTCAGTGCCATTTTCCTCATGATCCTATCGTCTCTAGAAGTGGTGTTTCGCGGTCTACCCTTCTTCTTCGGTGGTGAAACTTTCCCAGTCTCCTTGTAGTCCTTTATTATTCTTCCCACAACAATTTTGGACAACTGCAAGTCCTCGGCTATCTTCCGGACTGAATTTTTATCTTCATAAAGTTGTACAATTCTTCTTTTCATGGAGGCGGTCATTTTCGGTGCCATTGCTATGATGTAACCGGCTAAAATGTAAACAAAGTGGTGCAATCGACTTATTCTTCATTGCCATAGTGAGAAATGTGGATAAACTGACTTTAAACTGCCTTTAAATAGTATTTTTCTAACATTGTCCCACACTTTTGGCACTGTGATTTTGAGAAAAAAATTGACTCCACCATAAGTTTTTTTCTATCCTACGTATTAAGCTGAAATTTTAAATCATTATTAACACTATAAGTGGCTACATTGAGTGTAAACATTATTTAAATCCATCGGAAAATATTGCAGATATGGTAAAATAACTGAATTGTCCCACATTTTTGTCCGCTAGTGTATCAGGGAAACAAATTATGAATACAGTTAGAATATTAACCGTGGATTTTTCAGTCAATATTTTGAGATGTGGCACCGTTGCTTAGGATAAACCCACCTTTTCGTGGTAACTGGAAAAGGTGCCAATAAGTTAATAGTAAATGACAATGAAGATACCAATTAGTGAATTTTAATTGAATATGCAAAGATGGTGTCAATTAAATTATGTCATAGTAATATGCAAACTTAACATTTCTTTTTAATTAATTAAAACTATTAATCTTTCGACGAAGTATTATTTCTCATACATTTTAAACATGTGTGTGACTACGGTAACAGGGACTTCCTAATCTTGTAAACATGTGGTTACTCTGATCTAGACCTGTGTAGCAACAGATTAAATAATGTATCAAATTATAATGGAAATAGATTAATCTATGTTTTCATTCATTTATTGTCTTTGAATTGATTTTCTTAAATTTAATATTTATCAACTTTTCATATATTAACCTTCGGCACAGTACGATCAGTTAGGAAGGTTAAAACTAAAATTAAAGCTTAGTTTTTACATTTAATACACTCAGAGCATCATAAAAAATCTGGAATAAAGAAAATTTCAATTATTGCTGAGACCAGCTACGAGAACAGCCTGAAAACATCTGTATTTTCTTAGGGATTTCGTAAAAAACGTTATTAATCTTTTAAATTCATCAGATTCGTCTGGACTCTGAAACAAAGTTCAAATTGTAGCCCAATAAGGAAACTAATTACGAAATTTAACTTTAATGATTGGAAATCGAAAGATTTCGTTAGGATTTCCATTTATTTTTTACTGAAGAAATACTTCCTTGTTCTTATTTTTGATGAATGCGAAAGAGTTGACTTTAATACCTCCATAAATTTATTTGGTAGGATAACACAAGTACTGTAAAAATAGAATCAAACCATATTTCGTATTCAAAATGCTTAACAATTATTTTTATTAATAAATACACATTAAATTGGCAGCCCGTCATTTACTTCCAACTTCCGATAGCTTAGAGAGAGTTTAATTATTCGAGAATATGGACATTCCCTACACCATTATCAATGAAATATTTTAATTTGGACAGGATTGTGATACCCATAATAAAATTACCTCTCAAAAGCATTTATTTAATAAGCTTATTTCATAAACAACGCATACCACACTGGTTTGCAAATAAACAACACTATTGCAATTACTTAATTATAAATAAATAAGCCATATGACAACACCGATAATAAATGTTACAAAGCATGTGGTTAGTATTACTCAATATGCGATAATATATTAAAATCGCACGAAAATTAAACTCTTAAAACAATTATCGAACAAAGAAATTTGTCAAGAAACATCAGAAGTTCAGCGTATGCTTTTAGCAGCAACGGTAGTATTAAGTTCCTAATTTATAGGTAGACTCGTAGACATCATTTTCTGTAACCTCTTCATTCCCCTCTACCTATGTTTAAGTGCAGTCACCATTGTTCGCGTTACTAATACTAAGTGATTGTATTTTCACGGAGTAGCTTTCCTGCGTCCATTAACTTTGGTGATGGGTGAATTAGAAATCCCTTCAGTAATAATCCTTTCTTCAAACTCCTTTATAAAATTTCAAACTGATGACTGTATACTTGTATAGGTGGAACTACAGTTTTATCAAATCTTAAAGAAGTGTAAATCAGTTAAAAAATCCGTATCTATTAATATTATTGTAAAACAAATTAGAGAGGAAAAGTCAATTGTAAGGAAAAGCCAACTTCTATACTTGCTACGTTTTCATTCTTATAGATTGGTAAGGTATACTGGATATAGAATTATTTGTGAATATGAAAATTATTTCATAACGCGGATGGGATATGATGCATAATGTATTGTATAGAGATACTTAAGGACCTTATCAGGAGAAATTTATTTTATTGTTATTTCTATAATGTTTATATATTAATTTTGGTTGATCGCTATATACTTTATTTATTTAAGTAAGGGTTTAACTTCTGCTTCAGTCATATCGTGACTATTTCGCTGACGTCAAAAGGAAATTAAATACAAAGGACTAAAAGAAGCAGTAAGAAAGAAAAGTAACTCCATGAACAATGTCACCTACAACCGTCAGTGACTATTCTCATGGATGCAGAAAAGCTACTCCGTGAATGCAGTCACTTACCAAGGAATGTGACGAAAAGGGACACAAGCACCGGTGGCTGGACTCGCGGATGGAAGAGGAAAATGAAGAGTTGATAGTAAATGAAGCCTACCAAACACAAAATCTAAGACCTCGTAGTTGAAGAGCATAACCCTAGTGCTATTCTCCAAAACTGCAAGTAGCGTTAAAAAAATGAAGATAATAAAAATGGTAAAAAATGAAAAAAGACAATATCTAATCGAAATTACAACAGTTCAAGGCCCAAGGGACGCCAATAAAAAAGTCCATATTTCTTCAAGCTTTCGATTTTTTCAAAAAATCATCCTCAGGAAAATTCTTCCTGATGGTTTAAATCGGGTAAGGACTTCATTGAAACACCTTGCTTACAGCACATTTTACTCCTTCAACCCTCATAGTCTCAACCCGGATAAGGAACTAGTTAGCACACTTCAATATTTGAGGAAAGATAAGGATATCGTTATTTTGAAACCTGATAAAGGAAACGGCATAGTTATTTTGGATAAAGAAGATTTCAACTCAAAGATGCAAGAGATTATTTCAGACACCACCAAATTCAAAATTATAAATGAAGACTGGTTTAAAGTTACATTAAGACACGAAGACAAAATTATTCGATTTTTGGCAAAACTTCTAAAAGAGAAGCACATCAGTCAAGCTGTACACGAGCATCTGAGGCTGTCCAGCTCTTCACCGGGGGTAATGTATGGTTTACCCAAAATTCATAAAGATAATGTCCCTTTACGACCAATATTATCATCAATAGGCACAGCTGGTTATAAAATCTCTAAATTTCTTCTTCCATATTTACCTCTACTCACTTCTAACCAATATACTGTTCAAGATAGTTTCTCATTTGTTAAAGATATAATCAACACTCCAAATAGTAATAAGTATGTAATGGCTAGTTTTGACATTACGTCACTTTTTACAAATATTCCCATAAATGAAACTATTAATATTGCTTCCGATTCATTGTACGACAACAATATTTATGATGTCCCTTCTTTTTCAAAATTATATTTTAAGAATCTTCTGGAAATGGCTGTAAAGGAGGTGTTATTTATTTTTAATAATGTTTTATATTCTCAGTTTGATGGTGTAGCTATGGGTAATCCCTTAGGTCCAACGCTAGCAAACGTTTTCTTGTGCTATCATGAAGTAAATTGGCTCAATAATTGTCCTTCTGACTTTAAATCAGTAATTTATAAAAGATACATTGACGATACTTTCATTCTTTTTAGGCACAGTTCTCACATTACAAAATTTCTAAACTATTTAAATTCTCAACATTCTAATATTAAATTCACTTGTGAGACTGAAATTGATTCCAAATTATATTTCTTAGACGTTTTGATAAGTAGAGAAAATGATAAATTTATTACTTCTGTATATCGCAAGAAAACGTTCACTGGCCTTGGTATGAAATTTAATTCTTTTATTCCGTTTAATTTTAAACTCAATATTATTTCATGTTTAGTTCATAGGGCCTTTAGGATTTGTTCTAATGTAACTTTGTTTGAAAAAAATGAATTGTCTTATCTTAGGGAATATTTTTTGAGAAATAAGTTCACAAACAAAATTATGGATAGTATGTTTAGGAAGACCATAGAAAATTTATATAATCCACCTCCTTCTAAAATAACTTGTTCTAGGAAACCAATTTATGTTAAGTTAGAATATTTAGGCCATTATTCAAATGTACTCAAACGTAAATTAACATCTTTAATTAGTAAGTTTTATCCTCAAATCCATCCTAAATTAATTTTTAATTCTTCTAACACTATTGGCAATATATTTAAGTATAAGGACAAACTCCCACCTTTACTTGTTTCCAACGTCATTTATAAATTCACTTGCGGACAGTGCTCCGCGGCCTACATTGGCGAGACAAGGAAACAATTAAAGGTTCGAGTTTGTCAACACAGAGGGGTTTCCTTCAGAAACCCCTTTACTGTTTTATCTAATCAAGAAAATAGCAAAATTTTAACCATTCTTATGATAATAACCATCAGATTTCAGAAAATGATTTCAAAATTTTATCAACCTGCAATAGTTACGATTTGAGGACATTGGAATCCATTTTTATTTATGAACAGAAGCCCCAATTAAATTCACAAGGGGCTTCAACTGAATTATTTATTTTAAAATGATTTTTTCTTTTATATGTAGATTGTTTTTCACTGAGTTCATTTATTTGTTTATTTAACTTAATTGATTGTAACATTAGTGATATTTATTGATTTCTGTATCCTAGATAGGAGAATTTTGTATTTATATAGTAGAATTAAGATATGTTTAGGTTTTCCTGAGGATGATTTTTTGGAAAAATCGAAAGCTTGAAGAAATATGGACTTTTTTATTATCATTCTTGTTTTTATCTTCATTATTAAAATTCGGTTTCCACGGAACAAATCTATTATTGAATACACTTTATTAACATACATCCAAAATAAGTAACAGTTTATGTGGGTTAGGTATATAAAAGTGAAATCGAAACTATTATTTATTTGAAAGCCATATATATATCATTAGAGACACATTTGATAGCGATATCACTGCGTTTCCATCATCAATTATAATAACTGAGCTTACAAATCAGGTAGCTATAAATGAATAGAATTAAAAAGAAAAACAATTGATGATATATATTTATCTAAACTACCAAATAGAAGTATTTACGCAAGATCAAAATGAAGTAATGAAAAGAAGTATCCACAGTAAGTAACAGCAGTATTTATGCACTGATCCACAGTAAGTAATAGTGATATGTTTTACTTAACAATACAAAATGAATAAAAGCACTATATATTTACACAAATATTAAAAGTAAGCAGTAGCAATATTTACACAATAAGAGCAGATATCACCGGATATTTTAAGAGATAGAGGGCAGTATCATAAATATATATCATGTTCTGGATATATATGCATTTTGGATTCTGAATATTTTGAGTAGTTGGTTGAACACTCTCTGCAAAAAATATGAAACTTATTGGTTTGTTAGTTAAACAAATAATATATTTATTATTAAAGTCGCTGTAATATGTATCAACAATATAAGATAATTATATCAAGAGGTTATACTTACTGACAGCCATATACACAGGGTGGGGCGGTAAGTTTGGAAACCATTTTTTCAAACATTAATATAATTCTTAAAAATAAGTTCCTAAGTAGGTGATAGGGTTTGAACTATAGTAGAGACACTACATTATGACGTGGCAGTATTATTTTTTACAAAAATTTAGTCAATTCAAAAATGTCAGACAAAAGAGAAGCCATTATTGCTCTACACCGTGCCGGGAAGTCAGATTCCGTCATTTCAAAGACTCTCTCAATAGCGAAATCCACTGTTTGGAAGTGTGTGAAGCGTTTTATAATGAGAGAGGAGACTTGACTGATCGTCCAAGAAGTGGTTAGACCACGCTCACAACGCACCAAACAACTGATAAAATGTGCCCGAGGAGAAGATCAGGAGGAACCCGAAAAGGTCAATACGATTGTTAGCCAAAACAGCTAATGTGAGTCCCAGAACAATGAGAAGAGTTGTCAAAGAAGACCTAAAGATGTCCTCTTTCACCCTCCAAAAGAGACAGACTCTGTCAGAAGCTGTAAAGAAAGAGATTGGAGAGAAGCAAAGCACTTCTGAGAGAATTGAAGTCTGGCACGGCTGGTGAAATTGTTTAGTCTGACGAAAAAAATTTCACAGTGGAAATGGCTCACAACCGGAGGAATGACAGAATAATTGGTAAAAGTGCAAAAGACATCCCATACAACCAAAAACTGTCCACAGAACCATGAAACCTGCTTCAGTAATGGTCTGGGCCGCCGTTTCAGAAACTTGAAGATCTCCTTTAATTTTAGTGGAACAAGGCGCCAAAATCAATGCTAAATGTTATATTGAGAATATTTTGACGCCAATGTTGGAGTCAGCTAAGGATCACTTCGGTAATGACACTCTCTGGACATTTCAGCAAGACGGCGCGACTTCACATACTGCAAATGTCACTCAAAACTGGTGCCATGACCATCTTCCACGGTTTTGGTCCAAAGAAATGTGGCCTCCCTGCTCCCCAGATGTTAATCCTATGGACTTTTCGGTATGGTCCATTCTTGAATCAAAGGCCTGTGGTAAATTCCATCGCAGTGTGGATGATTTTAAAGCGTTCGCTCCAGAGATCTTGGAAGGAAATTTCACAAGAACAGTTGCGTGCCGCAGTAGGAGGAGTTCGGAGGAGATTTGAGGCTGTTATTAAAAACAAGGGGGGACATTTTGAATAAATTTATGATTTTTGAATTCTTAAAACTCTTATGTAATAATACATAACTGTAAATTATTAAATATATTTTTCGTTGGATTATAATATGCACTTTCATTTGCTTCCAAACTTACGCCCCACCCTGTATGTATCTGAAAGAAAGAAAACTTACCAGTTTTTAAATCACCCCCATCAACTTGACATATATTTTATCAATCTCTTTGCAAGTACCTCTTGAAACACTACATTTGTTGTATAAGATTTACTATGCAGTGTACCTTGGCAGGATCGAGGGAGTATTTTGATGGATATACTGTTGAATGATCTAGCTCTAGAGAGAGCCACTTAGAGTTGACCATGACAGAAAACTGGATCTGGTAAATATAATCCAATGTGATCGAACGTTTGTCCCTGGCTGGGCCTTATTGATGGTCATAGCATAGGAAAGACGAACAGGAAACTGTTTGCGAACTAATTTAAATGGTAAATTAGTATCCGAAGGTGACAATATAATTCGTGGTATGAATACTCTGTTGCCAGAGTATTCACTGCATTCTATTTCAGCATCAATCATATGGTCGTATAGGTTAACTATTTTCAACCTAGTCCCATTGCACAATCCATTGGCAGCATCCAGATTCCTCAGAAGCATAATGATAGAGCCAACTTTCAGTCTGAGGCAAAGAGGTGGCATACCAGATGGTGTGAGTGAATGATAGTGCTCTGGAGAACATCATTTTCACACTGTATGGTATCTACACTCAAATATTCCTTAGTAGCACCAGGAATCTTATCTAGTATAAGATTATTCAGCTCTAGAGCATGCTCATTCTTTGGTGTTAAAATAGCTCTGTTGATAATTGGCTCAGTCAGATCAAAGAAAATGTTCTCAATTATATCATCAACAATCATATGTTCCGGAAAGAAAACAGAATCAGTTGGAGCATCCTGAATGTCATTTTCCAAAGAATTCGAACCAATATCTAATAGCCATTGAGAAAACTCCGTAGAATCAACCTGTGCACGGATATTTCTGGTGAGATAGAATTTCACAAATAATTGCCACAATGGTGAGCGCTTAAGTGTTGCTTCTATAATCATTGCAGGACGTGATGCATTTGGTACAACTGGCAACACTTGTCTGAAGTCACCTCCTAGAAGAATGACCCGACTTCCAAATGGCTGATTATGGCAGTTATGCAATTCTCTTAGCAACCTATCAATGGCATGTAATGCATCCTTTGGAACCATACTGGCTTCATCAATAATAAAGAAGTTGCACAGTCTTAACTGACGAGATACTTCTCCGGTTATAGGTACATTGCATGTAGAAATATCTGTGACAGGCACTGGTAGTTTGAACGTATTATGAACAGTTCTTCCTCCACATAGTAACGTTGAAGCAATACCAGTTCAAGCACAGGGCATTGCTTTGCGAGAGCGAGGCGTGCAGTTGCTATGAGGGTGTTATACAGGTAAGTTTTTCCTGTACCTCCTGGTCCATCAACATAGAAAGCTCGAGGTCTTGGTCTTCCACAGCTTCTCACTTCTGCAACTGCCTCTAAAACTGCGTCAAATACGGCTCGCTGCTCTGGTGTCGTGGAAGCCATTTGATTTGTTGATTTTTCGGTCTCTGCAGCTACGTCTATATCAATATCAAGAATAGGAAGAGCAGGAGGCACTGGGAGCCCTAACTGCTTAGGCTGCGCGCAAACTAAAAGCGCTATTGCGAGCTTGCAAGCAAGCTTGGCTGCGTGAAAACATGAGGGTCTCACACCAAACGCGTGAATTCACAGCGCAAGAAGCAAGCAGTTACCTGCTAAATGTCACTCGGGTAGGGTGTGTGTATCTCCGCACCAAATAAAAATGATAACCACTGCGATTATACTTTATTCACTTTTTATTAACAGGTTAATTATCAACTTTTCATATACTTGTATTTAAATAAACTTAAAATAATCAAAGTTAACTTAATTCAAAACAAAATAACTCAATCCCTCACTTATATAATATATTTTTGTCCTCGAACACAGGAATCGAAGTGTTCGCGACTGTTATTTGAAAGAATATTTGTGATATATGGAGTAAATTTGATAATTATTATCATTTTAGATATGAATGATTGAATTCATTGTTTAGTAGTGTTATTATTTGATTGAATTTTTTGTAAATAAAATTAAATAAATATTTAAATTTAAGAATAAATGTGATTAGTTATTTACAATTCTATATTATGACTATATTAGGTTTTAGGTACTGACTAGGGAAGTTCCAGATTATCGAACGGTTCCACATTTTCGGACACTATTAATTATAATCAATATACCTTAGGTAACTATTTTAATTATTATTTACCCCTCATTGCATGCAATCATTAGTTTTTTATTACTTGTTCGCAAATGTGTAACAGTCCCATAACTTAGAGCTTATCTTACAAATAGGTATGAATTATTTGGTTGTTTTTCCTAATTACATTAGGTAGTAAACATAGGTAGTAGGTACCTAGTAAATATTAAAACATGCAGTATTCTTAGTTCTATTTATTATAGGAAACAGTATTTGTAAGTGAGCGCAAAACGTATATCTACGTAGATAATGGAAATATACGAAACCCAGGTAATAATATTTTTAACAATGCTTGTCTCTAAAATTGTTGGTATTAACTATCAACATATGATATTAATTAATTAAACTGTTAATAATAAAAAATAAAAGCAACAAAATATATAACCGTTAAAGTATAATTGCAGTGGTTATCATTTTTATTTGGTGCTGAGATACACACACCCTCCCCAAGTGACATCTGGCAAGTAACTGCTTGCTTCTTGCGCAGCGTGAAACGATCTTGAGAGTCAGTTGAGGCTTTCAAGCTTTAATGCAAGCTTTCGCGCTCGCTCTTAATGCTTTGTGTGTGCGGAGTTCAATAGGAATAACATGTAGCACGATTCATGCCCGCAAGCTTTCCTGCCCGCTTCACGCGAAAACGCTTTTGGTCTGCGCGCAGCCTAATATATCCCGTAAAGCCATAGTTTCGGCTAATTCATGGTCCTGTAGTCGGTAATTGTAGTCTTTAGAAAGAAATTCCTTGAATAAATTCCAAAGAATGAGCGGTTCACTTATATTGTTGTGCGTGCAAATGATAGCGAACAAAAGTCTCATTTGACGTGGCATATTTAAGTTGGATGATTCTTCAAGCGTAGTATGCCATACATTATCATCATCAAGTAGATGGAGAGCAATGCAGGCATCTCGATAAGTATTATGGATAACTCCATTGATTGTTCGCAACTAAACAAAACTTGTTGGTCCTCTGACATGCAACAGTAACAGACGAAGATAGAATCGTTCAGGATCTTTTGGACTAACACTATAAAGTCTGTTTATGACCTTGAATTGGCCTCGTTGCCGTGGTGTCCAGACACAAGTTTTTTTATTCCATACAAAATGGAGACCAATTTCACAATACAAATGTTGACGGGCTTGTTCACTGTCTCTGTTCAGTTTGAAGAAACCCTCCAGTTGGGTATCTTTTAGAGCAGCACGCTGTATGTCTGCACGATCTGATGTATTTCTAAAGATCACTTGTTGTTCATGCGGCAACTGAATTGCTAATCGGTTGACAACATGAGATTGCTCGTGAAGATTGTATTGGAATATTCGCCTTATGGCCTCAGGAGCACCGACATACCGGGATTCAGTAAAAGTGTTTATTTCATCGTATGCAGCCTTGTCCCCAGTCATATCCCTTGTATACGTATTTGAATAAGTACTTTATATTTTTAATGGACGAACATATTTCCAAGTTGATATGTGAACCAAATTTCAGCAGTAAATATTTGTTATAGGGAACAACAAATCTGTTGTCTAGGGTAGTGCTTCCTTTATTCACAGATATTCCAGTATCCCTCCTCTTATAACAGGGATAACCATTAACATTCAAGGACCATGCATCATCTGATTCGATACTAAATGGTGAAGTTCTGGATCAGGAATTTCAGCAGAGACACATGAATCTATATCTGCTGCAGTAGTAACAGAAGTTTCATCTACCCACAGCAACTAATGGCAGTGTGGAAGTCCTCTTTTTTGGTATTCTATTACAAAGACATGCCCAACATGTCTGCCAAGAATATGCCTCTCTTGAAATTTTTTTTCAATTTATTGAGCTGCTGTTTGAACACGCGAGCAAATTGCTATTTCTCAAAAACTAAACGAGATAGAAATAAACCGATTTCGGAAATGAATTTATGAGACATTTTCACATAATTGCTTTTTGGGTTTTTCTTATTTTTTGCATTCAGTTTTTTAATATTTTGAAAAAAATAAACAAAAATCTTTTTTTTAAAATCTATATGCAAGAAATTGAAAAAAAAACCAAATAGCAGATGTACCTTATAAATAACTGATCATTATGCACTTCACAGATTTTATCTAGGTTACTTATAACTAAAGAAATAGGCTTTTGAAGTTTGAAAATGCTACTTTTCACGACAGGGCAATTTGTCAACAGAAGAAGAAACTCACCTTCCAGACTTAGTATAAGTTTCACTTTAGTTAGTTTTATAAGAACTAAGACAAAGTTGTACCTACCATCATCCTTTGCTCACAATACCCCCCCCCCTCCCCCATCTACCCCTACCTCTTCAAAAACAACCAGCAGCGTAGGAGGTTGTGATACTCTTCTTTGTATCACTTTATCTATTTACTAGAGTACTTTTCTTCTTAGTACTTGAACGTGAAATAGCCTAGTCTTATTCTATTTACTCAATTCTTGTATTGGTATTAGGTTCTATACTATTACCTATGGATCTTTTCTCTTAGATCTCTTTCATAATAAGTTAACTTTATACCGGTAATAGTAACTCAGAATATAGTTTCAAATAACTTACTTCAAACACCCTAAACTGTTTACCTCAAGACTATATGTGGCTGACTAAGTAATCAGGGTGGCACTTCTAAGGTTAGAAATTATATAGTTACTAACACTAAGAATATAGTTTTTAAAATATATGTTCTAAAGTTATAATTCTAAGAATATACAATATTGCGAATAAGAAAATAAAAATATTGACTATTATGGTTATGTTTTTTAGAATAATGTTTATAAAAATAAGATTCTTAAATATAGTTTTTTAAAGTTATAACATTCTAAAAAACCTAATTTTAACGAATAATAGTATAAAGATAATGTATTCACCGAATATGTTTTTAAGGTTATAAAACAAAAGGTTACTGGTTATAAAAATACGACAAATAAGAATAATGAACTACTGCATAAAATTGTAACGTCTAAACTTTTAAGAATATTGTTCCTTGCCGATAAGTTGTTTGGGATATTGTGTACTAAAGTTACTAGCTCACTGATTGGCTATGGAAGTATATGATTGGCCAATAAGAGACAAGTACTGTGAGTTTTTTGAAAATGAAAATAAGTGAAATTTAGCACAAACAGTAACAGCGCTTCATAAATTGAGTTGATATTTGAATGAAAATTTCAAAAGGAATCAGGTTTATTATGCTCATTTTAATTTAGATTCAGATTGAATATGATTATTATATATACATTATATAAGGTTATCTCAATTAATCTTTTGGTAAGTTTGCCTAGATATTTATAGAAAATAGGTATACCAATAATCGTTTTGATAACGGATTTTTTTTTTTAAATCCGAATATAAAGTTATCAATCATTATCTTCTTATTTCTGTATAAAGGGGTTTAATTATTCAATTTCAATTGCATTCGATATATCTTCTATTTAATTTTACCTTTTACAATTGTCATATTGTTAGGTACGTACGTACCTACGTCTAAAATCAAAACGATATCAGATCTTCTTCTATAACTAATGTTTGATTGTGGTAAATGAATTTCAATAAAATAAAAGTGAACTCTAGGTTGTTGAAGCCTGAAATATTATAATTTCAAATTTAGCACACTAAATAAGTAAATAAGTGTATGTTAATGCATCTACCGTACGTTCAGTACCTAACTACTACTGAAAAATAACTAGGTATTAATATTATTTAATGTTTTAATATTTTTTATATCTACACATAGTCTTTCTCCAAGATAGGTATGTTTATTCCTATCAAAATATCAGTTTTGCAAATATTTAATGATTATTTGTATCTTACAGAGTTAAATGACGAAATTTGTTCAATTCAAGGTGACGGTCCAATATATAAAATAAATATAGTAGTATTACTATGTCAAATAGGCATTCATTTCTTGAGTTTCTTTAATGTCTACACAAAGTCTTTCTTTATTAAGTGTCGATTCTTATTAAGATGTTATCTTTGCAAATATTTAATTATTAATTGTAGCTTATAAAGTGAAATGATGAAATTTGTTCACTTAAGGATGACGGTCCAATTTTAAAAATATATAGGTAAACTGTATAATTTACTGAAAAGTAACTAGGCATTCTCTACTTGATATTCTTTAATTTCTACACAAAGTCTTTCTTTATGAACTGTTTATTCTTATTGAGATATTATCTTTGACAATTGTTAAGTCTAAGATTTTTAAGTCCTCTTATGGATTATTTGAAGATTACCTATAAAGTGAACTGATGAAATTTGTTCTTTTAGCGTTCACGTGATCTTTATTTCTGCAAATAGGTATTGGCTGGTAGAGCAAGTTTCAAGCATAAAAAGATTTTTTTAATTCATAATTAGTTTATAATAACTTTAATTTAAATTATTTTAAATTTTTATTAGACACTAATATTTCAGCATCATAATTGTGGAATTTTTAAATAATTAGAGATGAGTTATTTAACGTCAAGTTCTTTGTGTGATCGAGTTGACACACTAAACAGCACCACATAAATTGACGAAAAAACACTTTACATCTTAATATTATTAAATTTTTCAGATGGTCTTTCCTTATGATCCGTTTATTATTATTTAAAGATATTAGAAAGCATATATTTAGTGTAATTTATATAATGGAATAAAGAAAAATGTCTATAAATAATACAAGCGTTTGTATGGTCAGCTATACTCAGTAGGTAGGTAAGGTAGGTAGGTAGGGCCGTAGGGTAAGTACGAATTATCGGTCAGTGTCACATCTTCGATCAAATAAGATAAGAAAAACCGATAGCATAATAATACTAATTATTTTATTATAGCTGTTGATATCTGTGATAGCTGCAGGTATCATGAATACCAATTAAAATGAAAGTAAAATAATTATTATTACATACATGTTTTTTTTTATTTTATGACTGAAGATGTGGGACTGACCGATAATTTTTAACTTACCCTACATTTGATAATAGGTTTCGCGTCCAGATAGAATGTTAGCATTAATTAAATTTATATTTTATAATAAGCAGCGCTGGGAAAATATGCTTTTAAAATTGTATATCACGAAAATATTACAGACGGAGAGTATTTAAGAGTATTGAATCGTTCTAAACCATCTGTATATAGTATTCGATACAATTTCATTTAGTTTCGTCTATGGTATTTTTTGGATCAATAGCTTTAAGAGCATATTGTCTCAGCCCTAATAATAAGTATGACAAACAGTCATTAGACTCATTACATTTGATTAATGAGATTCAAACTCAACGGGAAATTCATAATATCAGAGGTTATTTAAACTCTGCGTTGAAGGTATTTTTGGTTTCAAGCTTTCAAATAGAAATCTTTCTATTCATCATCAGGAGAAGGATGGAAAACCTGACAATGAATTTTATGACCAATAGTTGTTTGTTAGATACCGTCCTTCTATTACAGCTATCTATCTTATAGTTAATTAATTTTAATTTATCTATTAAATATTAGAATATGAGACAAAAAATTAGAAAAATTGTTACTAGCTATAGCTAATGCTGATTACATTAATTCTCTTGAATAATTCTACTTTTCATATATATGTAACAAAATCAAATGTGTTTTATTGTTGTTTATAATGTCTTCTTGTTTCTATGTATGAACTCTATTCATATGTGCTACTTGTTGCTATATGTGTCCTCTAAGCTCTTGATCCTAAATGTGTCCTGTTGATTTCAAGTATGTCCTGTTGTACCTAAGGTGCACAGATAGTTGTCCACACGACAATTGGGCCCCGGGCAATTGGAGCCCCAGAACAATTAAGCCCAGAAAAAGATTGAGCAGAAGACACAATAAAGAAGTGCTACTTTGTTATTACTAGGAAAGTTCAAAGATACAATATTATCTTTGAAATATGCTATATTCCCTAAAAATATATTGATATACCTGATAAGGGACATATTAGCAAGCCCCTTAAATCGCATTTGGATGCTAATCTCAAGTTACGGTGTAATAAAAATCTTTTAAGTATTCCAATAAGTCGTATTAATTTAAATCATTATCATATGGAGCCATTGCTTACTTAATTATACGGCCTGATTTTCTGCCTTTTCGTCAAAAATAGAAGGTCAATTTTTTCTTCATCGTTGCAACTTTTTTCAGTAAAATTAAGAATTTGACTCAATAAATTTGTTAATTGAAATTCTACAAAACCAAGATAACTTTCATGTATATATGAATAATCGGTAGTCAGGATAGGTATCCGGTAAATTCATCGCCGGTAAATTCATCGTCGTAAATTCATCGCATGGTAAATTCATCGCATAGTAAATTCATCGCGTGGTACATTCATCGCATAGTAAATTCATCGCGTGGTAAATTCATCGCATGGTAAATACATCGCTTTGTAAATTAATCGCATGGTACATTATAAAAATAAATTGATAAACTTAAATATACTTTTTGCAAATTATCGCGCCGACCTCACTTTATTTTTCACTGGATTAGGGTAACTTGTTTGTACGAATTTGTGATTTTATTTTATTCTAAATGAATGGATTTCAGTAATAGAATGTCATATAATTTTCGCATGTAGGTATATCATTCAATTAATATTTAATTAAAAAAATTTAATGTGTGAGTATACTTGCATTAATTTATTATTTTATAGTTATGCATATTTTTCTTTAATTTAATTTTTTAATATTTCTCAAATTACGTATTTGGGTAGCTACTCATAGTTTGAAGAACAACATAACTGTAAATGCTACACCACTTTGAAAATATGATCAGCAAAGCATTATTGGCTCAGTACATTTGAAGCAGGTTTTCTAATTAATTGAGAGGTATTGATTACAATTTTTTTTTTAAAGTAATTCAGATATATTTTTTGTGCAGTTGTAACGGTAGAATTTAATCTTTAATATTAATGGTTTACTTGGGCAACATATCCATATATTATTTCGTGGACCGACAATTGGGCCACGACAATTGGTCCCAGGACAATTAGTCCCCACGACAATTAGGCACCACGACAATTGGACCCCGCACAATTGTGCCCATTACAATTGGGCCCAAGGACCAATAAAGTATTTGCCCAAATTTTCAGAGTCTACAGTATTAATTTAATTAGAGACCATTGCTATCGTAATAACTAGGGATGTGACAATATGCGTTTGGTATAAAAATATAGTCTTGAACATAATTATAATATAGAATATTCTTAATATGAAAAAAAACATTCTTGGTATGAAAAATATATATCTTAGAACATATTCATTTTATGAATAAACGGTTTTATTCTTTTAAATTAGTATAATTTTCTGTTCTGAGATAAGTCATGTAAGCAACATATTTCATTGTTATAGTAACTCTATAATGAACTCCTGTATAGTGAATGAGTTAAGATGTAGCCAATAGAAAAAAATAATGTAGCTATTTTAGATGAAGAGACAATAGAAAAAAAGAAAGTGGGTATTTATCATCGTTTATTTACCTCTCTATTATTTGTATTATCTACCTTCCTTTTATACGTCATCAATGATTTATTATGCGATGAATTTACCTGCAATGAAATTACCATGCGATGAATTTACCATGCGATAAATTTACTGCGATGACTTTACCTGCGATGAATTTACACTGATCCGTCAGGATATACTGCAGGATTATGCTTAATAAACCATCATTATTTGGTTACAAAACGTGGCTGAGTTATATTACAAATGAAAATAGTGACCTATTTTTTTGACGAAATGGCAGAAAATCAGGCCGTATAATTAAGTAAGCCATCATGGATCCAATGTGTACTGTGTAGTGTACATCGTCTGACAAAGACAAATATTTAGTAAAAAATGGAAAAAATTTGAAGGTAATACGTTACATTGAACAGTTATTTGAACAGTTGTTGGGATAAAATGAGATTATGAGAATACCCTTTGTAATAAAGATTCATAAAACTCTTCTAACACTGAACAGGTTTCAAAATATTCACATTAACTTTAATTCAATTTGTAGGTTCCAATAATTTCGGCAGGTCTAAATACATACACTCTTGTTTTCTATTGTTTCTTGCTTACGTGACCTATCTCAGAACAGAAAATTATTGTAGTTAGAAAGAATTATAGTATTTATTTATGAAAACAATATGTTCTATTAAAAATATTCATTTTTCATATCGAGAATATTTTTTCATGTAAGGAATATTTTTTATTTAAAATATGCTCAAGACTATATTTTTTATGCAAAATGCATATTGTCACAACCCTAGTTATTATAGTAGTAATGGTCTTTAATTAAGTTAAAACTGTAAACTCTGAAAAAATGGACAAATAAATAATTCTCTTGGGGCCCAATTGTATTGGGCCCAACTGTCGGTCCACGGTTCCTATAGTGTGTCCTGTTGATCCTAAGTACGTTCTGTTGATCATATGTAATTGTGTGTCCTGTTGATCCTAAGTATGTCCTGTTGATCCTAAGTATGTCTTGATGATCATATGTAATTGTGTGTCCTGTTGATCCTAAGTATGTCCTGTTGATCCTAAGTATGTCTTGATGATCGTAAGTATGTCATGTTGATCCTAAGTATGTCATGTTGATCCTAAGTATGTCCTGTTGATCCTAAGTATGTCTTGATGATCCTAAGTATGTCATGTTGATCGTAAGTATGTCATGTTGATCGTAAGTATGTCATGTTGATCGTAAGTATGTCATGCTGATCCTAAGTATGTCATGTTGATCGTAAGTAAGTCATGTTGATCCTAAGTATGTCATGTTGATCCTATAAGTATGTCCTGTTGATCATAATGTCCTGTTGATCCTAAGTATGTCATGTTGATCCTAAGTATGTCATGTTGATCGTAAGTATGTCATGTTGATCCTAAGTATGTCCTGTTGATCCTAAGTATGTCCTGTTGATCCTAAGTATGTCTTGCTGATCCTAATGTCCTGTTGCTCCTAAGTAAGTCATGTTGATCCTAAGTATGTCATGTTGATCCTAAGTATGTCCTGTTGATCATAATGTCCTGTTGATCCTAAGTATGTCATGATGATCCTAAGTATGTCATGTTGATCGTAAGTATGTCATGTTGATCCTAAGTAAGTCATGTTGATCCTAAGTATGTCATGTTGATCCTAAGTATGTCATGTTGATCCTAAGTATGTCTTGATGATCCTAAGTATGTCACGTTGATCGTAAGTATGTCATGTTGATCGTAAGTATGTCATGCTGATCCTAAGTATGTCATGTTGATCGTAGGTATGTCATGCTGATCCTAAGTATGTCATGTTGATCGTAAGTATGTCATGTTGATCCTAAGTGAGTCATGTTGATCCTAGGTATGTCCTGTTGATCATAATGTCCTGTTGATCCTAAGTATGTCATGTTGATCGTAAGTATGTCATGTTGATCCTAAGTATGTCATGTTGATCCTAAGTATGTCATGTTGATCCTAAGTATGTCATGTTGATCCTAAGTATGTCATGTTAATCCTAATTGTATGTCATGCTGATCCTAAGTATGTCATAGTGATCCTAAGTATTTCATACTGATCCTAAGTATGTCATACTGATCCTAAGTATGTCATGTTGATCCTAAGTATGTTTTGTTGATCGTAAGTATGTCATGTTGATCCTAAGTATGTCATGTTGATCCTAAGTATGTTCTGTAGATCGTAAGTATGTCATGTTGATCGTAAGTATGTCCTGTTGATCCTAAGTATGTCATGCTGATCCTAAGTATGTACTGTAGATCCTAAGTGTGTCCTCTTGATTCTATGTGTGACCCTTGAGATCCTACCTGTGTCCTCTTGATCATATGTGTTTCCTCTTGTTCCTAAGTATCTTCTTGATGTTATTATCTACCTTTTCCTAAGTGTCTACTAGTTGCAAAGTGTCTTCATGTACCTTAAGTGTATTCTTGCTCATAAGAGTCTATTTTTCTAAGTTTCCTGTTTTACCTAAGTGTGTCTTCGTTGCTCATGTGTGTCTTCTTGTTCGTAAGTGTCTTCTTGTTCGTAAGTATCTTCTTGTTCGTAAGTATCTTCTTGTGCGTAAGTATCTTCTTGTGCGTAAGTGTCTTCTTGTTCGTAAGTGTCTTCTTGTGCGTAAGTGTCTTCTTGTTCATAAGTGTCTTCTTGTTCGTAAGTGTCTTCTTGTGCGTAAGTGTCTTCTTGTGCGTAAGTGTCTTCTTGTTCGTAAGTGTCTTCTTGTGCGTAAGTGTCTTCTTGTTCATAAGTGTCTTCTTGTGCGTAAGTGTCTTCTTGTGCGTAAGTGTCTTCTTGTTCGTAAGTGTCTTCTTGTGCGTAAGTGTCTTCTTGTTCATAAGTGTCTTCTTGTTCATAAGTGTCTTCTTGTTCGTAAGTGTCTTCTTGTTCGTAAGTGTCTTCTTGTTCGTAAGTGTCTTCTTGTTCGTAAGTGTCTTCTAGTTTCTGAGAGTCTTTTCTAGTTACCATAGAGGTGCGATAAAAAAACGGTTATTAATTTAATATTTGAATAAAATTTAGTTATTATTTACTTACTTATCACCTTCGCAAAATTATTGCGGTAGGTTATGTTTTGATGGGAATTTATTCGCATAACTCATAAAGTATTCAACCAAATTACCAGGAATTTGGTGTGCGGTTGTTCATTATCCAGGAACCATTTGATCAAATTTTGGGAACGATTGGATCGAAGGGCAAGGTCACGAAAAGGTCAAAGTCGATTGAAGAGGTAGCAAACATGCGAATGTATGTACTCTGAGTGCCCATTCTAGTTGGTAATTTAAAATGATGCTAAGATTATTTTGTGATTTCGTCATATTTGGATAGCTGTCCGAATGCCTATAGAGAAAATGCCTACGGACAATATGTATAACGGTAAAAATAGCTAATGGTCTCTTCCATTCACCACAGGCAGCTTTAGGGTGGAGACCTTGAGTGTAATCAGTGACACACATTCAAATAAACAATAGTTTAATTTTATATAATGTATTCATAGCAGTTACATATTTGAACTACTGTTATATAATGTAAACTGCTATCACGATCATATAACTGCTACATTGCAAAAACAAACTGCTATATAAAAGAAATAATACGTTGTTCTGAAATTTAAGCTTATGAAAGAAACACGGTACTATAAAGATATAACTTTTAAACTATTATAAGTGTAGGAGTTTACGTGTAAGCTAAACCACTCTGTGAGCCTTTAAAATGCCTGAAAATATTTATCATAATTTTTGTCGTAGCCATTTTCGCGTACTTCTTTTTGAAAGCTCGAAAAAGTCGTCCAAGAAACCTAGATTTCAAACAGGTTTTTTGACAATCTTTTAGTAGGAGTTCGGACATTTTGAAACGAGATTCGTGATCAACGTGAAAAAGCACATCTGATAACCTCCTCTGAAGCTCTATATCTTCTTCTTTTTTATAAGGTGATCCCTAAAGTGATTAAAAGAATGAGGTCTAACTCTATTGAGCTTAGAAGCTTTGTCGTTCTGTTTTGTGCATGACATGTCTAAAAGTTTTCCCTGTATCCCTTTTTTTTCGTCTAAATTGAAATCTCTTTACACCTCGTGAAATAACTTATCAATACGCATCTGTTGACTATAATTTCTTCAGAATTTCATAACGGACTTTCGGACAATTGGCCGTGACGCGTCATACCATACAACTCCTTCATTATTTAAAATTCTAGAAATCTGATTTCAGAATCCAGCCCTTCAATTTTCTCTTTTGAGAGTGCAGTCAGTCACTTGTGTCTCTTTCAGTCCCATTCCTTGATTCACGAAGTAGCTTTTCTGCATCCGTGAGCACTGTCACCGATAGTATTAGCTGACATTTTAGCATGAATGAATTTAAGATTATGTTTAAGTATATTATAAATCATTTAATACAGTGGAACTCTTCTATAATGAATTCCTGTATAAAGAACTTACATCTATAGTGATAACTTGATAAGTGATAAAATGAAACAGGAGTTCTACAAATGCAACTCCTTTATAATGATATATAAATTACCCTGTATGCTGAATTTATTTAAAAAAAAAATGAAGAATTTTTTCTATAGTCTGCCATAAAATAGCACGTTTTCTATTCATCACTTATATCCTCTATAGTAAAGTAAACTCTCTAAAGTCTATAGTGAACTAGTTGAAGTTCACTATATAGAGGAGTTCTACTATATCAGTAAATCTATCTAAACCCCTTTTTTAATTTTATCTTATTGGAATATTTTTCAAATTTTTTATTCAGATTTTCTATCCCAAAAACTTTTCGATTATTTTTTTCGTTGAATTTTTTTCATATTTATTTTCCGATCATATTTCTGGATGATTCTCTTTTCTCTGATAGTACATCATCACAGTGACTCTTTTTTCTGATAGTACATCATCACAGTGACTCTTTTCATTAATAGTACATCATCACAGTGACTCTTTTCATTGATAGTACATCATCACAGTGACTCTTTTCTCTGATAGTACATCATCACAGTGACTCTTTTCTCTGATAGTACATCATCACAGGGACTCTTTTCTCTGATAGTACATCATCACAGTGACTCTTTTTTCTGATAGTACATCATCACAGTGACTCTTTTCTCTGATAGTACATCATCACAGTGACTCTTTTCTATGATAGTACATCATCACAGTGACTCTTTTCTCTGATAGTACATCATCACAGTGACTCTTTTCTATGATAGTACATCATCACAGTGACTCTTTTCTCTGATAGTACATCATCACAGTGACTCTTTTCTCTGATAGTACATCATCACATTGACTCTTTTCTATGATAGTACATCATCACAGTGACTCTTTTCTATGATAGTACATCATCACAGTGACTCTTTTCTCTGATAGTACATCATCACAGTGACTCTTTTCTCTGATAGTACATCATCACAGTGACTCTTTTCTCTGATAGTACATCATCACAGTGACTCTTTTCTCTGATAGTACATCATCACAGTGACTCTTTTC